>PVJX010011031.1:0-54735 GCA_004027295.1 Dolichotis patagonum | reverse complement strand
GTGTTCCAAAGCTTTCTCTGCTTATGTGGCAAATTACCTGTTACACCCTCAGTTCCTGGAGGGGCAGTGGCTCCCCCACAGGCTCCTGGCTTCCTCACAGGGTCCTAACTCTCCTCTGTGGGCTCCTGGCTCCCTAAGTTGTAAGGCAAATGCTGGGTGTGGCCACCCCGGAGCCTGTGGAATCTCAGGCAGGCCAGGCCTCCGTGCCTTGTCCCAGGCAGGTCTCCAGGAGGTTCCCTCCAAGTGAAGGGCCTACAGGTCCCAAAGAGTCAGGCCAGAATGTTGGTTTCTGAAAAGTCCCCATCCCAAACAGACCTGGCCAAGATGCCAGTCTCCACAATATTCCCAATCCAAACAGCCCGGGCCACTCTGCGGGTCCGAGAGTTTCGGGTCCCAAAGAGACAGCCTGAGATGCTGCTTTCTGGGAGACTTCCTGGGCGTGAAGGGCAGGTCTACGGGCCCAAGCAGACCTGGCCCAGATGCCGATCTCCAGGCAGTTCCCTGCGGATGAAGGGCATGCTTACCAGTCCCAAAGAGTCGAGTCGAGATGCAGGTCTGCGCAGACTTTCAATCCAAACAGCTCAGCCACTCTACGGTCCGGGAGTTTCTGGTCCCAAAACCATTAGTAAATCTTTTATTTCACTTTTTCCTAATATTATTCTTAGAATACAGTAAAGTATATAGTATGTATCTTAATATATTCATTATGCTGACACTGAAAAAAATTTAATTTTATATGGAAAACTTTCTTTACTATGGAAGCATACTTCAAACATTAGTGAACATTATAGATATTATAGTCAGTTAAATAGTCCTCTTCCTCCTACCCAAGTTAAACAGTATGTCTGTGACTATGACCTTATCCAAGGATGGTCTTCATACGTATGATTAAAAACTTTTCAGTAAATTCATACTGGATTAAAGATAGATCATAAATGTGATAACAGTTGTTCTCGTAAGACTTATAAGAAAACCACAAAGCAGCATTTGAGAAAGAGAGACACAAAGAAATAAGGCTTGTGAATTGGAGTCAGAGACATAACTTACTAAATGTGCCTTACTAAATGAAGCTAAAGATGGTAAAGACGTCTCATTGAGAAGATAGAGTGTATGGCTCTGCTGATGCTTTGATTTCAATCTCTGTCTTGCAAAACTGTAAAAGACGGTTTATTTCCGTTTGTGAGCTGGTATAATTTGCTACCTCATCCTTAGGAAAATAATACAGAGCATGAATTATAATGGAAACTTTTCAGGTTTAACCTGAAATATTTCCCATTATAATTGCTTATTTTAAAAATGATGTATCTTACTGCTCTAGAATAAAAAGTCCAGAACTTTAACTTTGGATAGGAATTTGACCATAAAATGTTCTTATATTTCTATTATAAGTAATGTATAAATTCTATCTTTATTTTCTATTTCATTTTAAAAACTGAACGAATGCTCTAAGGGTATGTATGATCATATTTTGCATACAAAAGTGTACATGGTAAGCCTAACTCAAGTGAGCATGAAGTAATTTCAATTCATATTTATCTGTATGTAATTTCCTGCTTTTGTAGTTCTGCGAAAGTGATTTATACTTAAAAACTTAACAACTTTAAGCCATTCCACTCATAAATTTTTGGTGTAGCTGAATAAATAGGAATTTCTGACTAAAATTTGTCACATCATACAAACAGTAGAGCTTCTCTTATTTGTCTTCAAGGGGTCAAATTCAGTAAAAACAATTATAGCACAAAGAATGATATTTATTTTATATCTAGTAAAGCCAGGTAAGTAAGCAGTACAGCTCAACAATTTATAGCATCAGCCATTAACACATCAGGTCAAATACAGAGAACTTTCCAGCATGACTAAGTGTCTAGTTTGAGCCAAAGAATGAAATTGAGAGAGTCAAATTCAAAGGACAACTTGAATTTTCTAAAAAATGAACTCTTTCTTACTTTGAATCAAGTATTTTATCATTTTGTAGGATTCTATTGTGGGTACATCAGTAGCAAACACATATTATATTTTACTTTAGATAAGATAAGGTACTCATTTATGATTTTATGTTGATTGTTTTAAAATTGATAGATTCTTACATTAGCCATATTACAGTATGTTTTGGTTGATACATTGTGTCAACTTGAGCAGTTTAACAGTTTAACTGAGAGTCGGCAGGGAGCCAGGGTTCTTACTTTGTAAATATCCTCATCCTGCACAAAGGAGGACAAGATTTTGTGAATGCTACACTCACCCTGGAGTGGGTGGTGGCTGTGTACAGTATAAGCCAGGAGAAGAGGCTTGTTTTCTTCGCTTTGGCTCTGTTTGCTGCCTTTAGGTGCTGCCCCTGTGCCATGCCACCTGCCTTGTAGCCAGTTGATTATGGACTGAAACCTCCACAAACAGTGAGCTAAATAAAGCTTTCCTTCCTTCATTTTTGGTGTTGTGTATTTTGTCCTAGCAATGAGAAAAAAGTAACTAAGACACAGTATAAACATTTACTGGTGTCCACTGAATTGATTTTATCAGCCCAGTAAATTGGTATGAATTGCTGCCCTAGGCCATAGAGTTGTCCGTACAGAATTATGTCTTTTTTGTAGAAATAACAGGGACCTGTGCATGCTGCACCATTATGCAATTGAAATACAATGAAGCAAGTTTAGTTCTATTGACTATTCATGCACATCATGCCTTCTAGAGTACACTAAGTTTAAACTGCTTTGTCTGGTAACTATGCACAGGTTGACTCTCTTTTTAATTTTAAGACTACCTTTTTTCAAAGTGGACTTCTGCATTCTCAAGTATTTATATTGCTTCATTTTATTTATCTTTTTAAAATCACTTAAGGGGGTATATTTTATGGCAATTATTTTTATAAAATTTGTCAATTAAAACTATGAAAAGTTTATGTTTTGCTTGATGTCCTATGATTCCAAAGTGAACAAATCTCTTCTCTGATGTTCTGCTTTTAACCCCACTTTCCTTATACTGCATTCTGATGGGACTGTAAGGGATTCCCCAGGGTTTAAATAATAAAAAAAAACCTTCATACAATGCCTGATGTAAACTAGTGAAAAATTTTGTGAGTTCTGTGAATTTATACCAGCCAAACAAATTTTTATATATTAAGATTTTTGATCTTATGATTTAGATATTGGGATATGAGCATTCACAGCCAATCAGAATATAGGAAATTAGCGATACAAATGATTAGATTTCAATCAAACAGTGTATTGTTCAGAAGACATCAGATTTTGTTGTGCTAAAAAGTAAAATAGAGTAACACCCAAAAAAGGGATTGAAGAAAATTATTTCTTCACACACACACACACACACACACACACACACACACACAGAGTTCACATTAAGAGGACTGTGTGAAAGTGAAATAAGAAAAATGAGTGAACGCTATTCATTATGAAACTTACTTGGAGTAGATGTTGGGGGCTCTCACTTACGATGTGCTTACATTGTTGGCATCACATAGACATAGCAGGCTACAGGTCTCTCTTGTGCAGTCACTTACATAAGTATGCAAGTTCTCATTTGCACCCAAAGTTTATTTACCAGAACTGGTCATACCGATTGTCAAATAAGTGAGAATACACAATACTAACTGCATCTGGAAGGCAAAAGGAGAAAGGTGTCAGGGTTCAGTTTGAAGTGTAGGCCACAGATATTTTTTTCTTCAAAGTTAGTGATTATCAGTTGGAATGTAATCCAGATATCTCAAACTAGCATAGTACATGCAGATTCAGGAAGAAGAAAGAGACCTTGGCATTTGTCGCCTAGTCTCTAATAAGCAGAAATTTCCCTCTGAAAATTCTGTAAATTATCTATGAATAATTCCAGTCACAAGACCTGGAAACTGCTGTTCCTCCCAAATACTTTATTGTTGTTTATTCATGTTGGTCTAGGTCTAAATCTCTAAAACTGAGGCTTTCATTGGATGACTCCTGTTTCTCCTCTGAACACCATAGAATATTACTCACAGATTTTATGAAATTGGGACATGAGTTGTAGTATTTAAGGAGCTGCTGGCTCTAAAGCTGTACTTACTTCCTACACAAAATACCTCTTGCAAAATTACAGCTAGCCTCAAGTCATAGTATTTTGTGTGTGAACCTCGGCAAGCAATCAGCTCCTTTCATATTGCTACTTCTACTGAGGAACTCAGTGTGAAAATATACTTGATCATCTCACATCTTCACACTCTTAGAAAATACAAGACTGGAAACAAAAAGAGAAAACACTTTGCAACCAAGAAGATGACCTGTTAGGCTAATGCAGAAGATAACTGATGGTGAGGCTGTGCAGTGATTTGAACCACTGAGTATTTCTGGTGGGAAAATGAAATGGTACAATCTCTATGCAAAAGTATACAGACATTCCTCAAAAAATTAAAGTAGAATTACCTCATGAACAATGCTTCCAGTTCTATGGTTCTATGCTTAAGGAAATTGAAAGCAGAGACTTGAATATACATTTGTACTTTCATATTAGGAGCAACATTGTTGAAAATAGGCAAAGGATAGACATAACAGAGATGTCAATCAGCAAATTAACAGGTAGATACAGTGAATAAAATAAACAAGTAAGAAAATATGATCTACACAACAATGAAACTGTTCAACCAGAATGAAGTCTAGGATTCTTGGTGACTTATGAAGACCCTGTCTCAAAATAAAAATAATGAATTACAAAGAATTAGGAATATATTTTGAAGGTCTTTGTTTTAAACGCCAATAGTGCAAATACATTTAAGTAAATAATGAATACATAAATAGTATTCACAAAATTATAATGAGTCATTCTTAAAGACATTTTGCTAAGTGAAATAAACTAGGTAGCATAAAGCAGTATTTTATAATTTCTTTTGTATAAGAAATCATCAATTGGCACAGACGAGTGAAATGGTGGTTTCTAGAGGCTGAAGGAAGTGTTTTGAGGGGTTTTCATTTAACAAGCATAGAGTGCTATTTTTAGAGGATGAAAAGCCTTGGTGGTATTCATGGATAACATTATGAATATATTTTAGACTGCTGAACTGTGTACTTAAAAAGCTTAATATGGAAAATTTTGTATTTTGTGTATCTACCAAAAAGTGTAAGTCTCTTTAAGATTGAAAGATTCTCTTTTAAGGTCTTAGAAACAATTTCCTGAGACACTTAAACAGAAATGTTTTATTTACATATTCCCAAAATATACACCATTAAATAGAGGTCCAAAATGTTAGTTTAAGAGTGAAGATCATATGAAATAATGTCTAACTCCAAGGATACTTGATCATGAGTTGGAGTGGGGAATAGATCACTGTGCTAACTATAGCATGTAAGTGGTTATTTACGTAGGCTCTGCACAAGTTATTCATACTTACCTAAAATGTTAACATATGCAAAAAGAGAGTACAAGCATAAGTTTTACTTATCGTACTTGTTACCTAGAGTTTATTTAACTCAAAATGTCTATTACATAAAACCAAATTTGGTAGAATTCCAACTGAAAATGTCTCCACAATACTAATACTTGCCAAAATAACTCAACTCCCATCATTAACACACTCAGAATTTCCACTCCACTGAAAAATGACAGCTATCTAGCTCAGCATTCTATTGATGTTTTATTGCTTTAAGCAGTAACTATCAAAGAAATGAAGCAAGCTACATTTACCTGTTCATAGAGACAACTGATGTCCCGTATAACCCAGATTTGCCCCCCTTTCTAGTATTTACTTTCAAACCACAGCTGCCTAGAACTCTTGGATCTATGCCTGCTACTCATCTGATTGCTATCAGGAGAGCAAATATCTCCACTTCAAAACCATGTAAGCAAGAAAAATCACAAGGTGAAGTGATACAGTAAAAAACTAAAAACATAATTCTCCCCCCCCACACACACAAATGTAAATGTAACGTGATTCCGTTGAGTGGAGGAAGCAAGGAGAATTCGGTATGGAAAAAACAAAACCTGAGCCAGAATGAAGAACAGGACTCACGGCCCAGGGACCGCTGACCGGTTTGCAGACCCTACCTGTGCAACAGTAAAGAGATAGAATGTAGCATCCAGGGAGGACTCAGCAGGCAGTTCTCACAACAGAGGGTTCAGTTCATTGCTATGTTTTTCTATTTCAAATCTTTTCATTTTTCCCACTTTTTTCTTTTATTGAATTTTTTTTTAGTCTATGTTTGCAGTATATAATGGCTACACTCCTCTTGGGGAGTTGATACATGTATATAACATCTTCATTATTTCATCTCATTTTCTTTAACTTTTGATCCATCCTTTCATTTTTATTATACCTTGACTCTTTTAAAGTTTTTTTTTTAAATTAACTTACTTTATAATTGTGCATTTTTGCTTGCCTCTTAGCTGGATTTTACATTAATCTGTGGCCTCTGCTTTTCAGCAACCAAACTTCATGACCCAAGATTTATTCATTTTTCTGGTCTGTGCTTATTACCTCATCCATTTCTGCTGTTTTACATTAGTTCATCACAATATGACCATTTTATTTATTTGTTCATTTATTTATTTATGTGTTGGTTTTTTGAGATGGAGTCTTGCTGTGTAATTCATGCTAGACTTAAACTTAGTATGTTGTCCAGCATGGACTCAAAGGCATGGAGATTCTCTTGCCTCAGCCTCACAATAAATCCCTTCTGGGATTACAAGTGTGCACCATGAAATATTTTAATAACACTTTATCACAGCTTATGTGCTGCACCAAATCTGTTTTTTTCAGGTTCATATTAATAAATAATAAATGAATACATAAATCTATTTAATGATTCTTTTTGTCTCTGTAGAATTTCATAATGAGGACTGTATCAGTATTTAAGTAAATTTATTTTGGATAAGTTAGCTGCATTTGTTTTGCTACTATAACAATTTAACTTTTAGCAAATGATATATAGCCATAGCAACTTACTACCTTACAGTATCTTAGGTCAGAAATCTGCTACACAACTTAGACCTGCATTCTTTTGAAAGCCCAATAGGAGAATCCATTTCACTGTTTATTTTTGTTACTGAGAGAATTTAGTTTCCTGTAGCTCTAGGACTGTGGTCACACCACTTCTTACTACTCTACCCAGATTCTAAAGGTTGCCATACTCTTATGCTGATCGGCTAGCTGCAAATGAGAGAATAATCACGTCAAAAAGGATTGAATGCTGAAAAAATAAAAGAGAGGGTGCCTAAAGTGAACTATACTGGTAAGAACACACAACTATATTCATAATCATGGCAAAAAACAAAAATATTGTTTTGGGGAGGAAAAGAAATATTTCTACATCTTTGTCTTTAGCACTCTAATTTTGTCAAACTATCCCACCAGGCAGATCCTAGAGTAAACTAAAACTAAATCATGGAAGCAGACATTATAAAATTGAGAATTTTCTATATTTGAAGCATAGGGCAGTGTACTAAAGACTGGATATCAGATACATGAGAGGATAGTGAAAAGGAGAAAGAGTAATTTTGGACAGGATTGTATTTTTCTGTAAAAAGCCTAACAGTAAATATATGAGGGTTTCTTTGGCATGCCATTTTTGTTACAGCTACTCAATTATGGTATTTTTCTATTGAAAAGGCAGCTATGGATAAAAATAAATGCACAGATGTGATTGAGTTCCAAAAGAACATTATTTACAAAAATAGACAGCTTAGGGATTCAGCTCCTGTTTTAGTGAATAGGATTTGGATTCATAGAGTCTTAAATCTTTAATCCCCAAATTCATAGTGAGGACTGCCTTTTAACATGACTTATTATTTCTTTCTGCCACTTAACAATGCTATTTCCCAAGATTCCTCATATCCCTTCCGTAAGTCATAGCCAATGGTTTCTAGGAGTGACATGTTTAACTTCTAGGTTGTTTCCTAAAGGAAAAATGTCATTCTCCATTCACACCCTCCTTCTTCTTTCCTGTTCTCATGAATTTGAAGCCTCTGTATACTTAGTAGCAGCCATCTTTGAGCATGTGGAAGAAAATCAACAGCTGATGAAAGAAGTCAGAATGTGCCCTGTCAGCAACCTTATGGATCCACTCTTGCTAATTCTCGACTGCTTATTTTGGTTTTGCAAAAGGTACTTGCTGACTTTTGCTAATGTTACTATCCTTTAGAAAATGTGGTTCGTCAATTGAACTTCTATCATTTAAGTGCTTTCTAAAATTTAATCTTCTATGAAATGGAAATATAGTCATAATGTGTTTGTGTGGAAGTTAAGTAACCTTGTCAGGTCCACTGGAACATAACGGGCACTCAGGAAACTAATCCAGGAAAGTGATAGTAATAGAAGCTCACTAATATGATAGGTATTTTAATAAACACAATTTAAATATTGAAGAACATGTATTTCAATAGGGAATACTACTTCATTATTTATTGATTAATGTGCCTTCTAGAAATCAGACAGGAGGGGACATAATTTCAAACTAAAATTGAAGATTACATTATACTGAATACCCTTGTTTTTTTCACAGTGGAATCCTGGATAGTAAGCTATAGAAGAGTTTATCATGAGCTAAATTATACGCCAACATGGTAACAACTGTGACTGTTTGGCAAGGACTGAGAATAAAGCAATTTATAAACGGGTCCCATTTGTTTGTTTCTTGAAAACTTATAAAAGGAATGAAACCAGTCTTGCAAAGTAATGTTTTCCTAAGAATTAAAAATGTAGATTTCTAACCTCAAAATATTAAAATAAAGCAGGGAGTTTGAAAAGCTTAAAAACTACCCAATGTGGCATTGTCTTTTAGGGCAAAAGAGAAATTCTAAAGAACAATGTAAAAGGAAAGATTTTTCCAAATAAGACACAGACAGAGAAGGAATTGAGACACTTATCCCACAGGTTGGTGAGGGAACTTTCTCTTCATAGTTTTGTAGAGAATTTTGAAGCTGGTTATTCCTTTAATTATTTTTGAGCTACTTCCAAATACTATCTTGCCTGAGTGAAATTGTCTATATTGGTATTGATATTATAATATTTTAAGTATAATTCAGAACAGATTATATGTGACCTTTAAACTGTTCAGTCACTCCTCTAGCCTAAAAAAAAATCAAAACTGTATTGTAGCCAAGTAAACTGTGAACCTCTCAAAATTAGTCTTATTATACACACTCTTTTTTTTGTACCTTAACCCCTGGTGCAAACTGCTTACTCAGTGTGAGCACTTACATGGATTTCTGCTCTTCATGCAACCAAGTGGCTGGTGATGCATAAACTTTTAGCTAAAATGCTTTTACTCCCCATTTTACTTGCAGATTTCTTCTATCCTTTAAGACTTCATTCAGATACCTGCTTTAGTTGACATTTGTGGCCTTTATGAACTTCTATAACACCACATTTCATAATAGCTAATCTTTACTTGTACTATGTTCTTTAATTTTGGAGTTCTCAGGTAGATTTTCAAGCAGTGCTAAATAAATAGAACCTGGAAGTCTTCACTTTCAGTCTAGTTTACTTTTTCCTGTGCAACACTGTCTTGAGTCTTTAAAATAATAGACAAGAATGACTTCTCAAGAGAATCCAAATCAATATAATTATAAATTTATACTTTAATATTTTTTATTATCCATCATCAAGGTTGTTGAGGAAATTTTTCCACATATAGTGCATATAAAAATTACATATAAATCTAAGGCTTATAATTATAACCATTAAACTTATGGAACATAACAGTAAGTTCTGTAGTATAAAAGTTTCAGCTATGAAAAGTAGGAAAGGTTCAATTGAAAAGTATCAGTGGGTTTCATTATTGAAGGCTGTATACACTATTAAAATGACAGAAGACAGTAGACAATTTTCAGAGAATTTAGTGTTTACAAACAAAACTAAAGAGAGGAAGAAGGAAAGATAAAAAATGAAAAGCAATGAATGTTTTATTTTCAATATACATACTCTAAGAAAGAGTGAAATTATCATGGTAAATAATATTTCACTATGTTTTTGTTATTATTTAAAACATATTTACAGAAGTGATTCATTTTGGAGCCTGACTAGGTCACCACAAATGCACTTGCCGATGTTTTCAATGTTAAGTAACGAACCCAGAACATAAAAGACAATAGTTTAATTCTGCCTTTAACAGCAATGTCTGATTTCTGCAAAATCTTGCCAACACTTTGATACAGATAGTTTGCTAGTAGTAAAACTGAATCTGTTATATCTCTAATTTCAAACATGGAAGGTGATTCTTTTATCCTACCAAAGAGAAAATTGAAGATACTTTTATTTTGAATTTTGACTTCAGGATATATCATAGATATCACACTGAGTTCACAGAAAATAGCACAAAGAAAAAACAATTAATTTTAAATTGCTGTGGTGACAAGATAGATGATCCAGTCACTATCTATAAACCACAGCTAAAGAGTGCCTATTATATGTCAGTATTATGCCTAGCGTAGAGAAGCAGGAAGGGCAAGGGAGGCACGGCGCCTGCTTCAGTGAGTTTACAATCCAGCTGGTTAAAACATGATGTTAAATCAGTGAATCAGAATGGGCTCCAGCATCGGACTGCGCATTTAGTTGCATTCCATGCTTCAACTAGCCCAGCAGAACTCTTTCAGCAAAGAATGCTATTAGCATGTAAAATTTAAGAGCGCAGTTACTGTAGATTAACCAAGGCCTTTTTTTTTTAGTATAAATAGGAGAGGAAAATATGTTCGTTTCTGAATAAGAGATCAACGTATTATTAACCTAGGTATGTGATAATCCAAAGATTAATCACTTTTCCTAGATCTGGTTAAAAAAAGAATCTATAGTTATACCTATATATTTGCCACTGAGGCATTCTAATAATTATAAATGAATATTGGTCTGAATAGCAGAAAATTTTATGCCTAATCTTTTAAGTCATTGACTTCCTGGGTAATTTAAAGTAACATACTTATTCTCTTTAGACTTCAGTTTTCTCCCTTATAAAATATAAGAGCCCTGAAGCATGAATTTCTTGTTTTCTTCTGCTCAAACTCCATAGTCCACATTATTCCACATCACTCAAAATTATTTTCCAATAATAATTCTTAAAATCTGTGTATCCTTGGATACAGATGTTATCTTATGTTTACCAAGTTAAGTATGTCCTGGATTTGCGAATATAGGTAAGGATACTGAGATTGTTTCCACAGTAGCCATTGAATAAGATGAGAAAAATAGAAGTTTTTCGAGGTGAAAAGGTTACAGTAAATATTTTTTTAAAATAAGCAATGAAATGTCTTGGTTCATTGATAATAAAATAAGCAATGAAAGGTTAGGAACCTTGGCTTTTATTTCTTTTATTATCCATAGCGATGAGTACACTAATGAAAGTAATCAAATATTAGTAGATTATGCAGCTATTTTATAACATTAAGAAATATTAGTTATCAGCTTAATTTAGGAGCATGTGTTGAACCCATAATGAATATTTTTAAAGCACTTATTACCTACCTGTAATGGGCCAGAAGAATGTCATGATCATCCTTTTCCTTACTCAAAAGTAAAAAAAAAAAATAATAATTTCATCATGTTTTCATCTTTTTTTTAGGTGCTAGTTCGCACCAATGTAAAACATTAAATCATTTCTTAGATTCATTATTATGTTATTTGTGGAAGCCTGGTTGATAGGGTTTATCTGAAACGTAAAAAATCTTGGCTTTGAAAATATTTCCATAAGACGATGTTACCTACTAAGCTTGTAGGCTCACTATGTTGAGGAATGAAGTTGCCAAACGAAAGGTGAACTTAGGAGAGATTTTATTGGAAATAATAAGGATAGCTTCTGCATTTCCATGGGGGGGTCTCATGTGCCTGGCTGCATGGGCCTTTGATTCAGAGCTCATCGCAGGTAAACAGAGGACAGGGGAGCCTCAGTTATTTAGTGTCGCCTAACACAGGTGGCTCTGTGGATTTGAAATCAGCAGCTGGAACTCTAATCAAGTTCTTCAGTGTGTAGGAATGTTGAAGGACACTGAGATTTTAGAGAAAAAACTGGTTATTTTGCATTTGAAATTCCTCAACACTCAGGAGTTTAGCAGAGAGTGGCTGCAGCTCCCTCTACTAGCAAGGGGGCTGTATTCCATGTTGCCTGAGGAATTCTGCGGTGCAAAGTGCAGGTTCACTGTCTACTCTTTTTTGTTTTCTTTATTTTTTATTATTTTAAAGAGGGTAAAACAAAACATGACAAAACAGAACAAAGCAGATCAGAAGAAAACAATGCAAATGACACAGGATTTCAAAAAAGTCAACAGGAGATCAACAGTGGCTACCGTAATGTCTCTTGTTTTCTTCTGAATAGTCGTCTATATCTTCACACAGAATGAATTCAAACAAAAAAATAGTGTAAAACTGATCAAAACAGAATAATGGAAGCATTAAAGGCTTTCAAAGCCATACCATAGGAAAATCAGCAATGGCTACCATAATGTCTCTTGTTCTCTTCAAAATAGCTGTCCATACCATCATATATGTTGAAATTAAATAATGTAAAACAGACTGAAACCACTCTAAACAAAGAATAAAAGCATTACTAGGTTTCACAGCATGATTATAGGAAATCAACAATGGATACCATAATGTCTCTTTTTCTTCAAAGTAACTGTTCCTATTATCATGCATAATACAATCAATTCTCGTAAACTGCTCAGAGAAGTTCTAGGCATGTATAAGCCTCAACATGTGCCTCTATTCTTTCTGCATTAGAAGGAAAAACAAAACAAAACAAAGCAAATTACTAGAAAAACAAGAAACAAAAAACAAATAAATAACAATAACAAAGAGCCTAAAACAATGACAAGATAGGCCTTCATATCAAGGTGGTAGGAACATAACTAAGGTTGTAATTTTACGTAGTAATCTTCAAAAGAGTTCCTCAGACTACTAGATACAAATATGCAAAATTGATCCAATCCTATGAATGTTAGCTCTTTTGTTCCAAGAACTAATAGAATTTATAGCACAGTCATCTTAACTATCTTGTGTGTTTATACAAATTTGTATTTTTTTCTTTTCTTGTCTCCTTTTCCTTGAGTTATTTTATCCCCTTTGAGCAGATTCTTATCCATTCACAGTATTTATTGAAGATTTTTGTATCTTATATACTCTTGCCATCTTACACAAGGAAGACACTGTGGTATTTACATATGTGAGTTTGATTTGTTTCACTTATGAGCATGATCTCAAGTTGCACCCATTTACCTATAAAAGTCTCTGTGCGATCCTTCTTTACATCTGAGCAGTATTCCATTATATAAAAGAACCACATCTTGTTTTAGGGATTCCTCATTTGATGGGCATTTAGGTTATTTCCAAGGTCTGGCTATTAGAAATTGTGCTGCTATAAACACGGGTGCACATATATCACTGTGGTATGATGTTTTCAGTTCTTCTAGGAACATGACCTGAAGTGAAATAGCTGGGTCAAATGGGACTTCAATCCCAGCTTTTTGAAGAATCTCCAGACTGACCTCCACAGTGGTTGCACCAGTCTACACTCCCACCAACAGTGCATAAGTGTTCCTTTTTCCCCGCAGCCTCTCTAGCATTTGTTGGTGGTGGTTTTCTTTATCCTGGCCATCCTTCCTTTCTTTCTTTCTTTCTTTCTTTCTTTCTTTCTTTCTTTCTTTCTTTCTTTCTTCTTTCTTTCTTTCTTTCTTTCTTTCTTTCTTTCTTTCTTTCTTTCTTCTTTCTTTCTGGTACTGGGTATTGAATTCATGATCTTTTGCTTTCCAAGCAGGTGCTTATACCACTGAGCTAAATCCCTGGGCCCATTCTTTCTGGAGTCAGATGGAATCTCAGTGTGGTTTTAATTTGCACTTCTCTAAATACCAATGATGCTGAACATTTTTTCATGTATTCATTTTCCATTGGTATTTCTTCATCTGAGAAGTGTGTTTGCATCTCAGATGCCCATTTTTGGATTGGGTCTTTGAATTTCAGATCTCTAATTTTTTAAATTTCTTTATATGTTCTGGACAGAAGTCCTTTGTCTGAAGGACAGTTGTCTAAGATATTTTCAAAATTCATGGGTTTCCTTTTTACTCTGTTGGAGATGTATTTTGACATGCAAAAACTTTTTAGTAAGATGAGATTCCAGTTATTGATACTGGGAAGTATTTCACATGTGTTCATGAATTCTCTGCCTACTCCTATCACTTCTAGATTTCAACCTACTTTGTCTTCCGGAAGATTTACTGTTTCTGTTTTAATATTTAGCTTAATATTTAGTTTAATATTAGTTTAATATTTAATATATGATCTATTTTTACTTTAGTTTAGTGCATGGTGATAGGCATGGGTCTAGTTTTAGTGTCTGGCATATGGAGAACCAGGTTTCCAGAATTTATTAAAGAGACTACGTTTCTTCCATTGAACATGTTTGGCTCCTTTGTCAAAGATAATGTGGCTGAGTGTATCTGTAGTTGTGGTTGTATTTTCTAATCTAGTCCATTGATCTTCAGGTCTGTTTTTATTCTTACAATGTTTGGCTACCCAACTCTCTCAGCTCTTCCCCAAGCCACCACTCACAAACTAACCACTGATAGTGCCCTCTCCTTATAAGCCAACTAAATAAACTATTTTCTATAATTTGACCAAAAGATGTTTTAGTTGACTGAGCTCATCAAACTTTGTTTACTGTTATTAATTTGAATTTCTTATCACGATGTCAAGGAAGGAAAGTGTTACTGCATAGTTACCTCTGGAGTGCTAGAGTTGAGTCTGCAGTGGAAGCTGAACACTTGTCCTCTAAGGAGGCATTTCAGATGCTCTGTATAGCAACCAGAGTGAAGCCATGTGTAGTTAGTTGTCTTCCTCTCTTGTGTGCTTTGTGGTCATTGTAAACCACAGAACTGAAACAGTGTTTATCTGAACAATCTGTGGGATTCAAGTTCAATTTCCAGTACCATATGTGTCAATTAAGAGATTAAAGGAGAAATTCAGCATGTACGGGAAAAATATTGTGCAATCTGTTAAATGTAGATCTATTTAAATTCCAAGTGACCACTTTGCTCCTGAATTTGCCAATCCACATGATTTCCACATTAAAGTTTATGTATAGTCCAGTTTAAATACTATATTAATGTAACTTTAGGTTGACATATTTAATCATTAATTATACTAAGCCAAATAATTCACTTACATTTTATAGTCATTGTCACCAAGGCAAATTTATCTCACTTTTTTAATAAATCCAGCTTAAGAATTAAACGCATGCATACAAAACAAAACAGCTTTTCTCCTCAAACGGCATGTAATTGTGAGGACTTTAAAAATACACTATAAAGAAACAGGAGAATTTCCCATTTTACCATCCTTGCTTAAAGAATACAGATAAACTTGGAAAACAGACTTTTGGGAACCTGCTTTTATTGCTTAAATTTACCAAATAACTAATAAAATTTTCTTTATTTTACTATTCCAGATTTACTTAGCTATGCGTAGAGAAGTACTCCGTTTTGTTAATTCATATTTTGTAGTGTTGTGAGCCTCAAATTCTTAAATTAAAAGAGATATGCATATGTATATTATTTTTGTATTTATAAACATATTAGCTGTGAAGGACTAGGATATAACATGCTTTAACATCTTAACTTTTCAACTGATTCAAAACAACTTCATTTTTAAGGTATGTACTGAGTGACATTGACTGAACTTCCATAATCCATTTTACCTATACTTTTTCTTCTGGTTTTCTACATCTTTCCCAAGCAGTCAATATGTTTAAACCTATACTAGGTAATTTGTTAGACACTAACCACATCTGACAATTTAAAGTTATTAAAAATAGATAAAAATAAAGATACCAGATATATGTAAAATGTTTTATGACCATGTTATTAGTAGCCATTACAGACTAAGAATTACTCTATTATTGCAGAAAATTGTATTGATGATGTATATTTTAGATTCTGATACTAAATACAAAGAAAATTCTAGATTACTACCTTGATTATATATATATATATATACATTATTTTGACTATATTTGTCTATGATTGGTCATGTGACCTCATTCACAGAAGGTCAAAGTGAATTTGAGATTCCTTGCAAGAAATATTGAGTAAACACAACCAAGTTCATGATATTATCATTTATGCCTTCTGTATAAACAAATATTGATGCTTGTCCAACTTCTGGACTTTTTTTTTTTTTTTTTTTGCTTTTCTTTTGCACCAGGAAGTGCACTTATGACCTCACACTTGCCAGGCAGGCACTGTGTTGTTCAGCTATAACCCTGGACTCTTTTATAGTTAGAGGAAATTTTGTTTTGTATTTAATTACTTCCTATATTTAGACTTTCAGAGATATAACTAGGTAAGTCAGAACAACAGAGCTGAGCAAATCCTGCTTTTTCACCCATTTAAATTTAAATAGCATACTAGGGCCAGTCCTCTTCCCCTTGCCTTAAAATACAGAATAATACAATAAAAATCCAGGGAAACACTCTAGAGAAGAGCACATGTGTGTTGAATCCCCCGACTTAACATTCAATGACCTTCACCCACTCAGATCTCATTAAGGATTCATGAATAAGTACTGCATCTCATGGCTGTAATTAAGAGCAGAGTGAATTCTGGGGTAGCTTTGTGTGGTGAAAACCCTTGGGATGACAAAGCAACCTTCCAATCATTCTTGTCAGTCATAGGAAGAGACCGGGGAGGCACGTGGGCTGAGGTGCACAGCCTCTAAATTCTGAAAAAACTGATTTACCTGTGTCCATTATTTTACTTTCCAGTCACGCTGGCACCACTTTTCTATTTGTGTCATATGTGTTTTGGCATATTTTTGTTGTTTTACTTGCCCTGAGCACAAATTCCTGTAATCTTCAAAATATAACTGCTTTTCTTTTGGCTTTAGGATTCTATGCTTGCAAGTCTTTGCTCATTGTACAAAAATGACTGGAATATATCTGCTAAATTCTTCACGTGGTAACAAAACACTTAAATACTCATTAAATATTTTATTTTTTTGTTATACTAAAAGGAAAAAATTCTAAACAGAAAATAGGGTTGAATATGTCTTCAAGGGCTTTGATTTTCATATGTATTGATTTATTTTATTACATATTTAGATACTAGTTGTATAGAACAGGCTACGTATTTATATAAAATCATAAAAGCATTCAGTGAAGTCTGCAGTCCTCTTCCATACCTAACACAGTGGTCCAAATTGAGTCAGCCCTGTAAAGGATATTAGTCAAAGGAATTCATTCTAGGTTATTCATTTACAAACAAACTTGACTACTAATGAAGTGGCATATGACAGCTTCCAAATAACCAAAAATAATCATTATCCTGTGACTATCAGTTTAATTTTCAAAATCTGAAATACATTATACAATTTATCTTTTTCACATTACATATCAAAGATCATAAAACATGAAAGTAGAAAAAGCACTGAAGTTTAAATGTGGAAAAATGTTACATATTTTCTACTATCATGATTCCTAGACTACAGTGATGGTTATCTAAGGTTACAGAGAAAGTATTAACACTAGTAACAATAACATTATGTTAAGCCATGATGAAATGCCTAGTAGTTCCTAACACTTAACAAACCTTATACCATTTTCTGATCAAGACATATGTAGGAAAATATTAAAGATGAGAAGACTAAGACTCAAAGTTTGGAAAATTTCCAGGGACTACATATTTAGTATTTTAGATATTCAAACTTTGATTCAAAGTTGTCTGAACTAAAGATTATTATATTGAACAATTGTGTTATGACATACAGATATCTCATTCCTTGGTTATGAAGAAAATGATGCACATTAATTTTATAAAATAACTTTGTAAGTGGAATCATTAGAAACTTGGATATTCACCTGCTTGAATAAAGCTTTTCATTTCACAAAAGCACAATTAATAAATTACGTAATTGAGTTTTTTATTTTATGAAAATAAAACAAAATTTTGTAACAAAATAATGAGAAAAATGGTTACTGCACTGTGAATGGTTATCCTGAAAGTAATTATTCAGCATATACTAACAAAAATTTTCTTACAAAGAAAAAACAGATATAAATACAAAACTTTAATTTCAATGAATTAAGCGAAATTTGTAGCATAAAATAAAAATATAACATATATTAAAATACTTTTGAAATAATGAAATAGGTAATGTGAGGAACCAGCTGAGTCACCACTTTATCTTTTATTTTGCTCTTCATTTACACACACACACACACACACATACACACATTTGTTTTGTTTCTCATATAAGAAAAAAGTGTAATATTTAAGCTTGTATTTTATATTAGTTAACAATATGTTCTCATTTCAACTGTTTACCTGCAAATTCTTCAACTTAATCTTTCTTTATGATAAATTAGTACTACATTGTGTATAAACACATTTTTCTTATATATTTATTTGTCAATGGACATATATGCTGTTTCCAAAATCTAGCTATTATCAATTGCATTGCTATGAACATGGGTACACCTGTATCCTTCTATATGATGATTTTAAACTCTTTTGGGAAGATAGCTAAAAGGGAGAGAACTAGATGAAGATGAATTTCTGTTTTTAGTTTGAGTAATCTCCACACTGTCTTCCACAGTGGTTGTACATTCCCACCAACTTACAAGAGTTCCTTTTACCTCATGTCTTAATTAGTATTTGATATTATTACATTTTTAAGATGATAGCTATCTTTTTGTGGTAGCATAGTGCCAAAAATAATTTTAATTTGCAGGTCTTTAATAGTCAGCAATACCAAATACTTTTTCATATATTTAGTGATCATTTGTACTTGTTTTGAGAAGTGTCTTCACTTCAGTTTCCTATTTTTTTAATTGGGTTTTTTATTTTGGGGACTCTTCATTTTTTTGAGTTCTTTACATATTGTAAATTCCAATCCTCTGTCCAAGAAATAGCTAGCAAAGTTTCTTTTTTTATTATTTAGGTTGTGTATTTGTTCTGTTAGTTGTTTGCTTTGCTATGCATAAGTCATTTCAAATAACTGAGTTCTTAAAGTGTCATTGCTCTTATTTGTTTCTATAGTGGAATAGATAGATAGCTCACTGATGGAAAAATCCAGGGTTGGTTGCCTGTCAAATTGGTATCATTGATGTGTTATAACAAAAGTAATACAGTATTACTAGTATGCTCCACATAAAAGGGGTTGTAAATTCTATTTAACAAGTTATCTTTGTTACTGGCTTTGATGATACAAGTTGCCATGTAGAAGGATTCATCTGTCAAGGAACTGAGAACAACTTCAGGTCATCAAGTGACAAAGAACTGAGGCCCGATGCCCAACAAACCACAAGGAACAGAATTCTGTCCACAACCACATCAGAGAAAAGTGCATCTTTATGAACTGAATCTTCAAAAGAAATTCAATCTTAATCCTTGACTTCATTCTTGCAAAAGACCCTTGAAAAGAGGCTACAGCTCTGCCATGCATCAATTCCTGACCACAGAAATTACCTGTGATGTAATATATAGTAATAATTATGCAGCAATAATTAACAGCATCATCATGTACATTTTTCAGCAAAAACTGAGAGGAAGCTTATGGAATATTTTCAGTTCTATTTTACAAAGAAGAAATCTAAACTTCAGAAAGGTTATGCAAATTGTCCAAGAAATCAGAGATGATGATCTAATAAAATCTGGGCTTGTTTTTAATATCATTTACCACACCTGAAAATCAGGAGTGAGTACACTGGGCTTAAGTGTTTAAAATAATATAGCTTTACTATCATTGAAACATTATTTACATGTTCCAAAATTGCATGCAAATCATTTGCTTTAAATACATGATTTTTTTCCTCATCAGAACCACTTATGTCAATGACCAATTTCAATAATCTAACAGTAGCATAAACGTATCTGTAAAGTTTAAAAATAGATTTAAAAGACTCTTCACACTGCATCCTTTCACCTCAAGACCTGAAGTTGGAAGTTTTATTTAAAGGATTTAGGCTTATTACAAATAGATCCTGATCATCATCTATACAAAAGTTGATGTATGAACACATACGTGTAGGTAGATATACAGAGATGGAGATGACAGAGACAGAGAGAGAGAGAGAGAGAGCATGGATATAGCACATGATGGCAGCCTGGGTGCCATATTGGACCTGGCTAAAAATAAGAGTCTAGGATCCAGCATAGTACTATTTTATTTTGTATATATTTAATTTTAGGAAACAGCCTCTACTAAATTGTAGAGGAAAAATGCCCCTTTCTTAGCAAGGCAAAACTTGATAATTCACATTACAAAATGTAAGTTCCAACTTGCCTGTAGTTGACATTAGGTTGATCACGTAAATGGGTACATAATTGCTAGGCAGTCATATTTTGACATTGTGCTATAACTGAGGTGCCTAGAGCACTTTCTGAGATGCAGTTTTCAGAAAATTTTTTTTATTACTGATTTCAAATTTATGTCTTACACCATGTATGATGAAACATATGTAGCTGAGGAAATTTTTGGCATCCGCTTGGTAAATACATTTTCTATATTTTCTTTAATGTTCAAATCCATTTTATTCAAAAATAAATAAAAAGAAAAGAGAACCAAAAAAACTATAATAAAATTTCAAAGCATGTTATTCAGGGGATAACAATAGTACGTACATTGCGCATTGTCATGCCCAAATCATTCACCCAGAGCACAAGACATCTGCCTTCAATGGTCCCAAATACCAGTACAAATATTTCTCTTCAGTGCTTAAAGTGGACTATGGTTTATAGCTAATGATTACACATTGGACTTTCAAATCATCCAGTCACTATTTTCCTATTGGTATCCTTACTTAACCACCATCTGCGTATAACAGTAGAGTGTGTTCCTCATTTGTTCATCCTTATTTTAATAAAATAGGTGAATGAATATAAAGCTCCTTGCATTTTTCACATGCCTAGATGCCATTATAACTTCTGTCATTTTTTTAAAATAAAGTGCTTATTCATTATCATACTTTATCGCCATTTAAGCGCCTTTCCTTTAGTCCTGATACTTGATTCTACATGTGCATATTTAAGAATCAATTAATGACATAAAGAGCAATAGAGTTAGAAAAGTTCAAAGTATTACAACCATGCTCGGGAAGTTGCTGCGTCACTGTTGGCTATCCTTGAGACAACTCGACTAAATTCCTAGCTGGTTCCTTGAGTGGAAAATGGCATTGAACAATCTATGGGCATATGAAAAATATTTCTTTGAGCAATATAAGTTCCCTTCACAGTAGAAAATCTGTTTGCTTAAGGCAATAAGTATGCAGAGTGTGTGATGATGGACTTCCTGTCAATGAAAACTGATGCCAATGAAAACTGACACTTTATTCTAGCGTAACTATATGGTGTAACTTGAATAATAAACATGACTACTCACAGAGACAACAAAGCAGCTGCCATTCAACTATTTTTATGGAAAGGACCTCTGAGAATTATTTTTCATATCTATATGTGAACTGGTACCTCTGATCTAACTACTTTAAGTATTCATTTATTTAAGAAAAAATAAGCAATCAAGACTATGGGTGACTTTTCTCTTTCATCAACTCATGTTCACTGCCCTGGGTTGGCTGTTGAAATGTACTTTCTATATTCATTTACTCTAAGACCAACAGCTAGCTAAACATAATATCTCAAAATTTTATATGTCACTATTAAAGGTTGAAAAAGCGAAATAATAATAGATCATTTTCAGAAGAATTGCATAATATAAATGAGAAGGAAGAAAACTGTCACAATTATGTCTAGAAGCACTGCAATGGAAAGTAATAAAACAATAAAGGCCATTTCAGCAAAAACAAATAGCACTGTAATTCTGGAGTCACTCAGTGAGACCATAAAGAGGGTTTATAGCAGCACATCAGTATACAAAGTTATAGTTACAAAAATACAATGATAGAGAAAATTTGCGACTAGCTGATTAATACATTTAATCTGTACTATTAAACTTGACTACATAGCTACTCCAGATTATGCTTTTCAATAGTGGAGCTGACTGAACAGTTTTCAACTCCAGGTTATTGTGTGAACTCCGCTAAGAAAGATTAGGACGTGAACAGTGCACTGGGGAAGAGCAGTGGATCCCTCAGTTACAGGGATTTGGGACATGTACAGAAAAACAGTCGCAAGCCCTGCGCCTGAGACCAGTAAGAAAGTGCTATCTTTGTTATTCTTCTGAGAAATCAAGAAGATTTTTATCGGATAGCCTAGACCTAATGTCCTTCTGAGGGGTGATGGACACAAAAGACTGCCGCTATTAACCTCATCCCCGCTGTGTTCTCTGTCTAAGTGGCACATTCTCACTCTGCACAGTGTGTTTCTTTTCTTACTTTTAATACCTTTAATAATGCAAAACCTTGCTACCTTATGTGCTTCTCTTGACCAGTTCTTTTTCAGGATGGCAAGAACCTAGAAAGCATGTGTAGAAGCAGGCCACAGTGTGCTAGAACCTTGGAACCAAGCTGTTTATGTACATAAAACTCTTATATAAAATAATTCTCATAAATGCTTACATTTAGAACACTTTGAAAACAGAAGATTGGCTAAAGCTCCATTCATTTAAGTTCATTCAATGAAAATAAACATTTCTCACATAAATCTTCTGAGGACATCAAAATATTAATTTTTTCTCATCATGATGAAATGTATTTGTACTCTGTTAAATACTTGCTAGATAAATATCCAAAAATAAATTTTAGTGGTTTTTTTTTCATATCAGGGATCAAACTCACAACCTCATGATTGTCAGGCTGGTGCTGTGCCACTGAGCTATGTCCATGGCCAAAACCTTAATTTTTAAAATTATTTGGAATTCCTAAAATTAAAATTATTGTGACATATGCTAACTTCTCAGTTTTGTCTTATATGTCTTACAAAATATGCTTTTAATTCAATAATCTTTCACTTACTAGGATGTGATTAATTCCCATTATACTCTTGTTCTAACTGGCTACAAGTGAATATATGGATTTAGTGAACACTAAAGGTATTAATTGCATATTCCATGCAAACAGGGAGGATGGGTACTGCAAAAGAGTCATAAAAAATAAACACACATATTTCTCATGTGCAATTTTGATGGTAGTATCTTTGACTCCATGACAATGAAATACTAATGGTATGGAAATGATATATTATGCTGACATTTTTATTCTTCATTGCTGCATAAAGATCATTCTTACTTTTGCCTCTACAACTAACACCTGGCAGGAGAAATCATTTTTGTGACATGGCATGAAAGATGAGAGACTTTCTTAAATGGAAAGCTTTGAGGACAAATTTCACTGATACAGGCTGTCTCTATTTCTAATGTGTATTCTAAAGTAGGTCTCTAGAATCTTACTAAAAGAAAATCAAGTGGACATTATTTTTGTGTTCTAGAGAGTATTTTTTTTTTCATATAGCTTGGCTAATTAAATTTATCAGGTAAAGTAAAAAGAACTGGTTCAAGAAAAATCCAATCAGTTTAGAAAGTTGAGATTCATGCATGTGAATTGCTTTCAAGAAATATATATATATGATATACGTATATATAGTACATACATTACAATATACATTAGAAGAGATCAAATAAAAAAAGAAGAGACCCCATCATGAAAAGTTTCTCAGATTCCAGGCACAAGAAAGTATCAAACTTCTCCTGTGATGGGTTGCTCAATACCATACCTTTTGGAGTTTATAAACATGGGGACAATTGATGAAGTGCGCAGAATTAAAGAAGCTTTGTTGTGCGTCCAAGGTCTGATTCCCTTGAAATGAAGTGAGATGATGGTGATAGAACTTACAGCTCTCCCTCATGCTTCATTTCCAGTGTGACTTGATAGTCGCTCTGGGTTTGTTCAGCTGACTGTGATGGATGTTTCTACTGACTGCTTTTTTTCTGGTTGTATCAAGGCCAAGTCCACCAGATGTCAGTACAATATAAATAATCCAGATTCTTTTATTTAAAAGCTAAATATTGTAGATAAAAATAAAAATGTCACAAAAAGACATTTCCTTAAAAGTTAAAAGATTTACCTACACTAAATGAAAAATGTGATTGTAAAACTAGTATATACAAATTATAATATGATTTTTAAAACTGATTCACATCTGATAGCACCACATTAACATTAATGCAATTTGATAATGTTGGTTTTGTATGGCTCCTTGATTCATTATAATTCAGTGGTAGTATGTTCCAGATGACTTCTTTAGTCTCTGGTGGTTTTATGCATTAACATTTTTACATTACATTTCCTCTTGATTATTTTTCTTCTATGGAAAAGAGACAAATCATGACAGCAGTAAATTCACTGACATGTTTCTTTACTTGATCACAGTTAAACTAAAGGTTAATAAATGTAGCATTTGCTGACAGTGGATTGATTTCTTGATGTTAAGACATGCTAATAATACTTTACAAATATTTTGCACTCATAATTATTGCTGCTGATGAAAATTTTTATGTTATGTCATTAGTGGGCACACATACACTGAACAAAACAAACAATTCAGTAGAAGCGAGAGACAAGTATCACAAACCTATCTCCACCTGTATCAATTTATAGTTTTTTTTTTTCCTGTGGAATGGCAAGAGAGATTCCTCCTGTGATTTGGCATCAGACGTGCTATCTTTCTTAGTTTCCATTCTTCCAGTATATGGTTTTCAATGTAGTTATTCGCTTCACCATTTCAATTCCAATCACTGTATCTTACATTTAGTATAACTATTGAACAGATTGAATAATGAACAGATTGAATAATGAACAGATTATTATGTGTATATATATATATATAGTTTTGTATATATGTAATTGAAATATACATATATATTATGCAGAATTAAAGAACCAACTAATATGAGAAATGGATAAGTTAATCTGAGCTTATAAATATAGTAATATATGCTAACCTGAGAATTATACTATAGGCAGCATCATCAGAAAATATTTTTAATCCTCACACTTCCAACCTAAAAGCCAACAATGCTCCTTTAAAAATAGAACCCAATAGAATTTTTGTTTTATACTTCGATAATTCCTTCCACAGGTCTGTGGGTATCCTGAAATTTATCTTTGAATATTTTTAGACATAAAACATTTGTATTGATTTTATTTCAGAAAGCAAAGTACCAGCGTTTTCTGCACATTTTCTCAATAAGACATCATCACCTGAGTTAACAAAGGCAAGTCATGCAACCAAAGCAAGAAAAGACAGTGACAGAAACAAGCAAAAGCATGCTGAAGTTGTTGGGTATAATTTTCCATAGGAAACAGTACACATGAAAGGAGTAGCAGGTGTAGGGATTCTGACTGACCTGAGAGGAACAGGCAAACACACCTGACACGATCAGGCACTTGGGAGCTGCAGCTCTGGATGGCATCAGTAAAGTCATCCAAACCAATATTGGCAATATATGAAGGAAACAAAGACTTATTTGACAATTTTAATGAAATATTGATAAATAATGGTTATGAATCCCTAAGTTAAGACTATTTTGAAAGATACTATATTATAATATGGAAGAGAAAAAAAATTGCAATTACCAAAATGGTTTCTAAATGTATTTAATATAATTCAATATTATCTCATTATTTCAAAAGTCATAATAAATAAATATAGATTATACTGTTCCTAACCTGATAAATGCTGTTCCCATGCATGGTCAGAGGAAAGGGTTCCAGACACAGCCATTGCCTGTGTATCTCCTAAAACATTCTTGTGCCACGTATCTGTTTTCTGCTTGGCTTTTTGTTTTACTTTTGGTAACAGCTAGGCACTTTAATTAACTTCTCTTCTTCTGCTTCTCTTAACTTGTAAGACTGTATTGTCCCACAATAAAACAGAATATATTTTCTGAGTTAGCTGTCGCCTAGAAAATCCGGATGAAACAACTCACTGTAAGGGCAATTATGAAAAGAAAAGAATTTTAATTGGAAAATATTGAAAAATAGAAATCAATTGCTGTTAGTAATGACTAAAATTATCTACTAAAATAACTCTAAGTGTCGGCAGATTGTTTATAAGATTTAGAAAAACAGGTTACTTTACAAACAATTTTTTGTATACAAGAGTTATATGCCCAAAGAGACGTGATTCAATGAATTACGGCATTTTGAGATAGTCAACAGTTTTACGGCATTGAATGGAATAAGTTGTAACTAGCAAATGCCATCTCAAAATATAATGTTGTCTGAAATTATAAAGTCATTGAAAAACAGTTGAAGTACACATCCATCTGTGGGATTTTCAATACAAGTTAAATAAACCCATCCATCCTTTTATTTAAATATATGCAGGCATGACTGTTGATACTATCAAAAAAAAAACAGTAGAAAGATTATAATACACATTCGTTAGTAGGTACAATAAGAGTATTAAATTCCCTTAAAAATTCTTTTTAAAAGTTAGATCATATTAAACTTTTTGCAGGGATACTGAACTGATTTGGTGTAAAAGGAAGGAAATAGTTTGGAAATTTCTGTATTTGCATAAGATATAAAGGCAGATTCTGATGCGCAAGTAGTTTTAATGTTGCCCAGCTAAAATAGCAAAACAAGTTCTTCAAATTTTGCTCTAATAAACTTGCTCCCCTAGATATCTATTTTATTTACCCTTCCCCAGAATAATCAGCTTATAAACTCTCAATATACATATCAGAGACCCTTCTGGGGCTGCCTGTCTGTGTAGTACAGGGGGAAAGAGGTGAGAAGTGTGATTTCCATGAAGTTTTGTTTGAATATATCAGAGCTCCTGCTGTGTGAGGGCCTTTGAAAGAAATAAAAATAATATATGCTTGGGGCAGAATTCAGGATTTGAAGTTGCCAATACCATGGATAGATATTTATTTGGGGGGGATTTTTCTCTACTGTTTTATTTCTTTATTTCCATTTCTTTCTTTATTTATTTAGTGCTGGTAATCAAACTCAGGATCTCTCATTTGCCAGGCAAGCACTGTACCATTCAATTATATCCCCACCCCTTCTCTGCTATTTTAAATGGATGTTTTGCTTTAACATTTCTTATAAAGTTAGTTATTTTATATCTTTTTGCAAGAAAATAAGATTTCAAGAATCTCAATTTGATATAACAAAGAATTACAGCTTACCACATCTTACTATACTATGCATTATATCTACAGAGTACACGAAGATCAGTCATGGAAGAAAATAAAGAAAAAAAAGTTCAGTTAAAATGAAAATATAGAAATACATTTTTCAAACTGATGGTACTTTCATAATCCTAATTCTATGCTATAAATTTATTTTAAATGCAGGGCCTAAGCATATATGTTACTGGATTTCTTGTAGCATGTGATATTTCACTGGACTTTGGTCATTTTTTGATGTCATATGATTTTTCAGTCTGACATAAGTGTATCTTAAGAAAAAATGTACTCCAGTCCAAATGGATTTCCTGACATTATTTTCTCTAAAACAAACACAAACAAAACACAGACAAAGAATACTTAAACAGAAACAACTAGCTATTTTGTCTTTAAATAATTCTATCTTGATGTAGAAATTTTCCCATGAGAAAGTAAAAGTTAAATTTATTGTATTTATAATTTGTATTTGAGTCAATATGATTGGAAAGAAGAAGGAAACTAAAGGAGGACACAGAATTAGAAAGAGTCACAAACTGATTATGATTTCTCATGGAAAACAAATATGTACTCGATCAATCTAAAAACAATTAAATAAGGTTAAAAGTTACTTTAGTTAGAGTGGTGTATCAATCAGTCAGTACTTGATATATCAGAAACTCTAGTCTGCCCTTTTCTCAGCAGGAGCACATAATCACAACAGCCAAAATTACAGAACAAAAAGTAAAATGACTCAGCTCTTAGGTGCAGAGTACAAACAGCAGCTATGACCTTTAACTCTCCAGTGACTATGTGAGCAGAGATTCATGTCAGCTCAATGGATTTAAAAAGATTTGTAGTGAATTTTCATTAAAAATATTGCATGCATTGTGCATGAATGATCATTTGACACTGAATAATCATTTGAAATGATCATTTGAAATGAATAAATAAAATTGAATGATAATTTGAATGATCATTTGAAATTGATTAATAAAATTCAAGATTTACTTTTATCAACAACTTGAAAGGAGTCTTCTAAAAGGCTTGCATAGTTGAAAATAGTATATAAAAAGCATGAAGATTTTTCACCATTACAATAGCCAGTTTTTAAAGAATTGTTGAAAAGTAGAAAGCAAAATGAATGATAGCATGTGCACCAGAAATCTATCATGGAACTATATAATATCTTCCAACATTTTAACACTTTTCAGCATTAATATCCACAGGCGACAATCACTGGTATTTACCTGACATCAAAGGACTGCACAACAGAAAATGAGCAAAGGGCATCAAGCCAAGAGTGATTAGTGTGGATATATTGTTTGAACAAGCATTATCAAAATGGCAGAAAATGAAACCACTTCCTGCTGTGTAATGCACATTAATTATGTAGCCCATGAATACAACAGAATAATAATATTTTATGAAGGACACTGATACTCTTTGGGAGGAGAAAAGCAAGAGAACAAATCAATAAAAGCAAAAAACATGTAGTGATTAATACCCACCTGAATCTTCTGCTTAACAAATTGTTAAAACCTACAAGAGAACTTGACTCTCCCCAAAAGGTACTTTTGGTCTGCACCTGCCTCCAAATGACTGTCAGCCATGGGCTACATTAGGTGCTTTGTAGCCACTTGGAGAGATACTAGCTTTTGCAAACTTATCTCAGATGATTCTGTTCTAGGACCCATTCTTGATAATTATGACCCTGAAGCCTTTCTCATTCAGATCCAAGAGGAGCCCTCAGCTCCAAGAGGGGCCCTCAGAGCAAACAGAAATGTAACACTATGCTTGCATGAACCCATCTTTCTTCTTCGCTTCCTAAAGAATCTCCCATACACTGAATGAGTTCTGCCCCTTCAGTGTTACTCCTTGCACTATTGCACATGAATTAATATATCCCCTTTGGGATGGCAAATTCTTGGCTATTCATGATTTTTATCATGAGTAGAGTGTGCTGATCTGATACACTAGGAGCTGTTAACAAGAAAAGCTATTGGTACTAAAAATGCCCAGCAGGACAAGCAGCCATAGCTGAAGGTGCTTAGCAGCCCAGGAAAACAAAGAACTTGGAAGAATCACCACCCTCCTGTCCCTTGCTTCAGGTAGCCAGAGAAGCTTCCAAATGCTTCCGAGTTGCTTGCTCTTAGCAGCAAGTTTGATCATTAACACCATAAGAGCTCAGAGCTGTCGACATTAGTGCTACACGCTACTGTATCATAAGGGAGATCATGTGGGAGATCATGCTACTGTATCATAAGGGAGATCATGAATGACTTCATGTGGCTTATTTAACTTAGCATAGTGCCCTCTGGTTCACTCACATTGGCATAAATGGAGTGATTGCTCTTTTTTTTAAGGTTGAAGTGTATGGGGTGTGTGTGTGTGTGTGTGTGTGTGTGTGTGTGTGTGTGTCTGTGTGTGTGTGGACTTCATTTTTCATCCATTCATCTCTTTAGAAACAGAGAAAATTCTTAAATATGAGTCATATTTTTCCAAGTTATGAAATAATTAGGCAAAATTTCAAAAGTGAATGAATCACAAAACTGATTATCTTGTTTTTTCAGAAATAAAAAAGTTACTAAAATGATCCAGTGACTATCAGAATTACAGAAAGTTAACATTTTGATAATAACTTTGGTACAAGAAATTCAAACACATCCCCAAATTATGAGTTCCATTGTTTTAAATATATTTCAATATATAAGGTAACTGGTTTTCATTTAAACTACTAGTTTATCTTATCTGAAAAGAAGGTTTTGGGGGCTGGGGATTTAGCTCAGTGGCTTAAGCGCCTGCCTGGCAAGCGTGAGGTCATGAGTTCAATCTCCAGTACCAAAAAAAAAAAAAAAAAGAAGGTTTTGTGCTATCTGGTTTTTTTTTGTTAGAAAAAAATTTTTTATGTCTTGTACATGGAGTAACTACTTTGATGATAATAATACACAGTGAATAACAATGGTTATTCTCTTATTATTTAAATATGAAATTATGTTTCATTTTTCCATAATATAAAAGGAGAATTTAAGATTTGATACAGAATAATTTGGTCACTTTATGGAAGAAAAATTCCATTTTAGTCTCCTTTGTATAATATCCATGTGAAAATTCAGAGAAACAACTTATTTCTAAATATTCATTAAATAAACCTATTAATATTGATTTTATTTGCTAAACACAGATATTTCATTGTTTTTTAAATTTTATTTTAATTATTCATAAATATTTTAACTAATCTTATACCATATGTATGACATACAAATATATATTTATATAGAGCACATCTTTTGCATTCAACTTTAAATATTATCAATAGTGTAAATTTATATACTATTTTCTTCATCTTTTATAAACACTCATAGTATACCTAGGCTGCTATACATTAACTGTGCTTAATCATAATATTATCATCTTTGACTGAAGCAATCAACTTTGGTTTTCTCTCGTTACAGAGAAAAATAGAAAACAGAAAACCAAGAACTAGTTCACTTTATTTTCATGAGCATAAGTTCCATATTACTTTTAAAGTTTTAATAATGGTAGAAACACCCACTTAACAGATATTACGCACAAATTTTGTACTTCTAAAACCCAAGTTAAAATAATTGATGTTAGTAAGAATGTTTTATATTAGATTTTCCCCCTATAAATCTGTTTAATGTGAGACTCCACTTTTTATCTTTAAAAACATAAATGTAGGATAATTCAGATTTTTTGTCCATGATTTCACAATGTCTCAGCTTCATTCTCTTGTTTGCTAGGTAAGGTTACTTTAAGTTTAAGCATTGTGTCATTTTCTTGCTGGAATTTCTGTGCAATTTGCTTCTGGACTGGCTATCAGTATAACATTAACATGGTAAACTTCATGGATGCATGTCCTGCAGAGTGACTCTGTTCTTAGAAATAATACAACCTTGGTTCAAGGGTCTACTTTACAATTTTTTAGCAAGGAGCTCACACTTTTAGACCTAGGCCATGAAAATTTTGTTGCCAGTGCTAAGTACCAAATCAAATTTATGACTTACAAAGCCTTACATATCTCCCTTGGGTTTCATTTGTGTTTTCAATCACAGAAGTAATCAGAGTTGAATACATATCCCTAAGGTAATGGTTACTCTCCATAATTCATTCATTCACTCCTAATGATGGGGCAAAATGTAACTAAGGAGTTATTCTCATCTCTCTCTCTCTCTCTCTCTGTCTCTCTGTGTGTGTGTGTGTGTGTGTGTGTGTGTGCATGTGTGAGTGTGTGTGTGTGTGTGTGTGTGTGTGTGTTTTCCTTATGCAAGTTTAGCATTCTCTATCCGGAGCAAGCATGTGAGAATCTGTGGGCGAGATACAGTTCTTCAAAACTATCAAGTGAATCGGGAATACTCTTTATCCTTTATTTGTCTACAATTTAGAATTCTTTATCCCAAGGTTTATGGCACATCCTATCATTTAAATACAGTAAAGAAAGAAGATAATGTGTCATAATTTAAGTATACCAAAGGAAACACACCAGGAGTGTCGCTCTTCCATTTTAAACTATATAACTTCTTTTATCCTTTGTTTTTCTTTCAGTATTAAGGATAATTATGGAAAATAAGATTTTTATCTTTTCAAAATGATATGTTTAGAGAAGAATTATAGTAGCTCTTGAAACAGTTTTCAATCTCCTTTTGTTCCCTCTTACTTCATAATTTTATACTCCAAGAAACAGAATTATGTGTTATAATTTAGAGAAAATTGCCTCCTTCATCTGTATCCTATAAAAGTAATTGTAGAAAAACTAATTAAGGCTTAACTATGAATTAAAATGTACATGTAGTTATAAGAGTTACTACTCCAGTACTATCTAAAATTTATTTGTATTAATTGTGTTCCAGGCATTTTTGTAAGTATTTTTGTATTAGCAACTTTTCTCATTCCTGGTGCAAAATACGTGATACTCACAATTAAAGGGAAGGAAAAGCTTTTGAGCCCACACTCTGCAGAGGTTGCCAGTCTACAGTTAGCTGTTTCTAAGGCAGGACAGTATAGTGTGGGGGCAGGGTGTAGGCTGCTCAGGGTAAAGCTGCAGGGAAGCAGAACTTGTCAAGAGCGGAACCAGGAAGGGAGATAAACTCTTTCAGGAAATGTCTGCAGTGACCTGTTTCTTCCACACAGACCTTTTCACAGCAAGTTTGCTATAAGCCCCCATAAAGTAATACTTCCCTCTAGGTTACCACTGTGCCTAACTTAGGAAGCTAGGTAGAATAGAAGCAGAATTTTCACAATATCCCTGCTATGCTTTGAATATGGCTACACCACTAAACTCACAGTAGTTTAATCACTAATTTCATATATAATGGCATTAATCTGACAATAGTGTTTAGAAATGAGACCTTTGTAAAATGATAGTTTTAGATTAACATCTTTATTTTGCCAAATACAAAGTATGAGAAACATCACAGATTCATTTCATGGTTTTGAAAACCTGTAGCTTTCCCAAGGATTTCTACATACCTTTGTGTGAGATAGAAAATGCTACTTATTATTTTTTAAAAAATACACAAAAAGAGATAAACATGGCTCTTCATCTCCAGAGCAATGTCCCTGTGATTGATTCCTGCTGGATTAATTAGAGAACAAAGAAATGCATGAGATATGCTCACGCTGCCACCATCGTGTGGTAGAGTTGAGAATGGTCCTTACAGAGACTGTGCAATGCTGTTTGGATTTCTGACTTCCAAAACAGTGAGTTAAATAAAACTCTTTCTGTATAAAGCAGTCTGCCCCAGGTATCTCATTATAACAGAAAGCCAATGTAGCCCTCTTTTTAATTTTCCTCAATAACTGTAACTTGCTCAGACAATTTTGCCTTACTGATCAGTTATGGTAGTTACTGCTGAAAACAAAAATATTGCAAGATTTCAATAATTAGGTAACATCTAATCATAATATCTAGAAGTTCTCTGTTAATATTTTAATCATGTATTTACTATTTATTAACTATTACCTTTGAAATACATTATTAGCACTCAGTGAGTATTTGAATGTTAAAGGTTCATTTGGGAATTGAACAGTAAATTGTCCTCATTATATGACCTTTGAAATATAACTGTATTTTAATAAAGGTCAATTATGAAAACTTCAGATTGCACGTAACATCATAGCCATAATTTTAAGGTATGTGTCTCTTTAATTATTGAGCATTAGGTGGTTTTAACTGAGAAAATACAAATTGTGTGTGTGTGTGTGTGCGCGCGCGTGCGCACGTACACTATAAGGATGATGTTATTTACTGTGTCCAGATTTAGTGACAAAGGTGGATATGGAGAAATAGCCATATAACTCTGTTCACTTACTCAATTAGTCAATATGCTAGGTCACTTTTGTTGAAAAATTTTTCCATGGTTTCAGAAACAAATGCACCAGAATAAGTGAAAAAAGCAGGTAGAAACATTGATCAGAGCCATACAAATAATAAAAGATGAATTGAACCATTGTTGATCAGGGCCATATAAACAATCAAAGATGAATTTTCAGATGTGTAGAAAGAAACCAATGAAGAAAAGTGAAATTGTGAATTAGAATAGGGACAAGGAAAGGCTAATAAAAATGAAGATCCTAAGGAAGAGATGCCAGTGGTGGAAAAATCATTGAGCTGATGCAAAGACTATGTGAGAAGACTTTTTCAAATTTATTACCGCTGCTATAAAGTAAGCCAGTAACAAAGCAGAGGAGTAAGCAGTTAGGATGATAGATGGATAACAGAAGTCTTATATCTAAAAATCCTTATCTGGTTTGTAAAACATCAGATTATCATTGTGAGGAAAAAAGAATCGGATGTTACCTCCTCACCATTTCTTGTATGTTTTCAGACATAACAACTCTCTTTAAAAATATGATTTCTTTAGACTGAAAAATAATATATGAATTTATTTAAAATTTAAATTATTTAAGTTATTATTTAAAATAATATATTCATTATTTAACAAATATTCACTAAGCACCTACTCTGCCGGAATTGTTCTAGGATTAGAAAGAGATAGCAATATAATGAGCAGAATCCATCTTCAGAGTATTGTACATCAGTTTTAACTGAATGGTGAGGATGCTGGCAATGCCAAACTACAAAGAACTCTAACACACCTTACCTGTGAAGGAGGAACCAATTACAACTCATTAGCAGGACTACCCATAGAAGTCATTCATGTGCATCTGCATTTCTGTCCTGGAACCATGTAGGTGTTATGCTGAAAAGAAGCCTAGACCTGGACCATGGGATTGGCATTTGCTTATTGGCAAAGAGAGCAAATAAACTGTAAATATTTACCTCATATCTGTTTCCTACTTCCAAATATGTTACAGTTATACCAGCTTCCATAGCCAAGTAAATACCTGATTTAATTTAAACAACATCTTATCAGTGTCTAATACGAGCAATTAAATTCAAAACTTCTTAACCTATGGGAGCAGATTTTGACATAAAGAGATTTTTGGAATTACTGGCTTATTCCAATTGGAAGGAAGAATCATTTGGAAGATTTGGAAAAAAGAAATTTAGTGGCTTTGTAGTAAAGTGTCAGTAGCACATAGGTGATTACATATTCTAATGAAATTTTTCCCATGATCATCAATGATTTACAATGACAATACAAAATTTATATGTGTACAAAAGTTATTAAAACTTTGTTCTATAGTAGGTATGAAAGGGGTCTATTTCCTGGTCCAAACATGTTAACAGAAACATGAATGATTATAACCAGCACTAAGTAAGTACTCATACTAGGTACTTGTCTAAAGGCTTTGCCTGACTTAATGGGTTTAATGGGCTTAATCTTTAAAATAATTCAGTGATCTAGATATTAAACACTAATTAATTCAACTTTATATAGAAAAAAATTAAGATTAAAAGTAGTTGAGCAATTTGGTCAAGTTTGAACAGTGAATAAGCACAAAAACCAAGATTTTTGACTCTGGTCAGGCTCTCCTGTTACCTAAAGCCACATACAGGTCTGTTCTTTCAGGTAATTTTAAGATTTTTTTACTTCAGTTTGATTTCTTTTTGTGTCTTACTGGTGATGAAAATGAAGAGAAGAAAAGAAAAATATAGCAATGAAGTTACCCAACTCATTTTTTATTCAATACTATTATGTGGCTTTAATTTACTAAAGACATTTCTGGTACTTGAAATTTAATTGAAAAAATACAAAGGAAACAAAAAAATGCCTTAGATCTATACTTATCAGGGATTGCTAAGGATCAAAATAGGCATTCAATAAAGAGATAAATGATATTTTGGGATAATGAAAATTACTATAAATAAAAATAAACTATAGCAGTGTAATGTGTAGTCACAGAAGCTCTTTCCTGAGAGTTCACTGAAGTAAGCAAAGAAGCAATTCATCAAAATATCTTCAAGGAATTTCTTGGCAAAGATTAAGAATAGAAACAAAGGCTATAAGAAATAATAAGTGCACTTTACAGAAAAACAGTGTCAATCTATGAACATATTGGCAAGAAAATAGCCAAAAGCTACATAAACTCTGGTACTTACAGGTCGTAGAAAATAGACAAATTTTATTAAGTTTTTAAGCAGAAGTCTAAAGCAAGAAAAAAAAAAAGCATTCTCATATGAAGCCCTGGAATTTAAAACCAATGGTTGTATCAAAGTTTTCAGTCATGAGTTGGAAATTAAAACTATTACAGCTGGGCACTACAGCATATGTTGGTAGCCCTAGGATTTCGGAGGCTTACATAAAAGGATCACAAGTTTGAGTTATGCCTGGAAAACTTATCCAGAAATAGGTGTGGAAATGTAGCTCAATGGTAGAGCAACCCTAGGTTCAATCCCATGCACTGCAAAAAAAAAAAAAAAAAAATCATTACTTACAAAATTTAGACTAAATACTAATTTAGATTAAATACTGAATTTTAAGTCTTCAGTTACTGCTATGGCTTGAATATGTACTTCAAATTTCATGTACTTAAAGGTAATCCACAAAATCTTATGTTACTGGTAATTCTAGGCAGTGTCTTTGTTAATTAATTAGTAGCTTTATAAGATGAGAGAGACCTTAGTTAGCATGCTTTAGTTCTCATTATTTCATGCCTTCTGACATGCAGAGATTCAGCAAGAAGGCCTTCATTCAGATTCTGCTGTCATGATCTTGATCTGCCCAGCCTTCAGAAATGTGAGCTAAACCAGTCTCTACTCTTTATAGATTAACTGCCCTTAGGGATTTTATTACAGAAACGGAAAACACACTAAGCTTCTGTAGCTCCATGTTATTTCTCAGTTTCTCTCATGATTTTTGTCATCAAATCACATAATCAAGGAATATGCAGAGAATATCAGCAAAAGAGTTCATCATAGCTCACTGAACATATATTTGGAAGATAAATAAGCACGCTAAATGTATGTATCACTCTGCCAGAGAAACACAAAAAAACAATTACTGTTTAAACATTCCATGCTTACAAATGCTTTCTAATTTTCCTGGTCTGTTTCATAAATAACTCTGGTCTTAATTACCTAAGCATGCTGGGCTATTTTGGTCATAATTAATCGATTATGGTGACTATACCTATCTGCCTCCAAAAGGCAGAAAATAAGAAGCTGTATTCTAATGTGATTGGTGGGTGTCAGAGGCAACTACAAAGTAAAATATTTGCTTTATAAATTGTTATAGATGGAGTTATAATAAAAATTGGAAAATCATGAGCATTTCTATTCAGAATCCCATATGCATTCATAAGGAATCATAAAAATAAATATGTTGCTATACTTCACCTCAGGCCTACCCTGCCCTGGTAGAACTTTGCTATGACAAACCTAAAGTTTAAAATATGCAACCCTACCCTCTAATCATTATAAAAGATCTTTAAATCACATATTATAGTTCAATGCACTATTGAACTTAGAATTATAAATAAATATTAACTTGTTGAATTTTCCTCTAAAAGAAACTGGAAAACAGACAATAATACCTTAGTTGGTTCAAAAACGTCAGCAACTATGAAAGTTACAGTGACACTAGCTCACTAACTACATAAACGTAAGAGTATACTGTTGATACACCCTAGATTCAGGCCACATCAGTGTTTCTTATCTATGGGCTTTTCCCAACGTTTATAATGTCATAATAAAACAAAATGATACTGAATAAATAAACTGTTTCCAAATGTTTGAGAAATCACGATTGTAGTTACTTCTCTCTCCAGACATCTAACATAGGAGATCCAAGTATCAGTAAATTACAAACCAAACTTTGGGAACCAATAAAGAAAGTATAAAATTTGACTGAATATATACAAATTTTTAATAAAACTTCATCTATAACAATTTAGAAAGTAAATATTTTACTTCATAGTTAGTTGTCTTTGACATCCACAGATCACATTGGAATACAGCTTGTTATTTTCTGCCTTTTGGAGGTAGATATGCACCGTCATCACAATATATAGAAATACAAACCTGCCTTCAGATCTTAAGTGATGAACCCTTTGTAGCACTAGCAACATTTTTTCTTTTATGGTTGGATACACTAAGGCACCAAAGCAAAGCTAACAAAGACTTCCTAAGGTTTGTATTTCATAAAATCTTCATTACTGAATGCAGTGTGTAACAGTTGATTTTTGATAGTGTCTTTCTTTTTTCTACCATAGATAAGATATAGTCATAAGGTAAGCTTTACTACAACTAATGCATTCAGGGAAGGAAGAAGCAGTAAACACAATATTAGTATTGACTATAGGTGTAAGTTTTTTGTCTTATCACAACTATGTTCTCTTAAAAATTCCTCCAGTAGAAAAGGAATTTTTTTCTCCCTGAACATAAAATAAATAAAAGTATGTTATAAAGTAGAAGAGAAATACTTTTCTCATGCAATGTGATGATTAATTTATATTCTATTAGAAGACTCATTCCAACAAATGAAACTACAAAAAATTTTTATGGAATTAAAGTGACTCTCATTTTATGTGTACAATCTCTCCCACAACAAAACAATTTAAAATTAAAAGAAGATCGGAGCAGAGAAATGAAAAATATAAGATGAACTATAGTCTAATTTTCCTTTCCAAAAGTAGACAAAGATGCATCAGATAATGCTCCCACATAAAGGTCTTGTACAGAAAATTGCATAAAGCAAACTAATGCCCACATAATTCACTGGCGTTTAAAATCTCAGGCTATGTATATTTCAGTTTCATAAGAGCCCTCTTAAAGTTGTATGCAACACTGAATTAGTGAATACTGGATTGTTACCCCTATCAAAGATATAGTAATAGGTAAACAAGAACATCCTTTACATTTTCCATAAACTGATCCACACATAACACTATGCATGCTTCTATTTAAAACACCATTGTGAATATTTATTGATCTGTTAACAGTGAACTCACAACCAACAGCTCTTGAGCTCTTACCTGCAGCAAGCCTATCTGACATCCATAATTTCTCATTTAGATGTTACAACCTGCCTGAGCTTAGAAAATGTAGACACGACTTCACCACTCCACCTGTCTTGTATTTTAAACCATGAAATCACCAATAGAATGTACAGAAATACAGAAAATGTGCTACTAATTAACCCACAAATGAGACATTGTTGGGACTATGAAGACCAAACAGGAAGGCAGAGTGTTGCCCTGTCTAACCTCAGATTTTCCTGGCAAACTGAAATTTTTGCTGCACTGCTTATGCATAAATTCTTGAATGACCTTGAAATTGTTGAATTTGATGTTAAAAGTACATTTTAACGAGTAAAGAAATTTAAAAATACAGGCTCCATGATATAGCAGTATCTACTGTATTATATTTGGTTAGTTTATTAGGAATAAATAATAAAAAAGAGAAGTTTTCAAAATTTATGCAAAAACAGTAGTCTATTATATTCTGTCAATATTAGTTTTAAATTTAAATATTATTTAAATTACATGCATTATGTACAGTAGCCCAAAATTGACCTCATCAACTGTCTTCTAAAGTATTAATTTTAAACATGTAGATTACATAAACTATCTCCTCTAAATACTCCTTACATCACTAAATACATTTATTGTACTCTAAAATAGTAAAGACTAATTGAATTATGTTCTCATATCACTTCTAACGGATTGTGGTGGATTAACTAATGGTCAACTTTTAACACCAAACTGAACTGAGTCAGCGTGGTTCTGGGAAGGCCCATTTGAAGATTGTTCCCAACAGCATAAAAAGAAAAAGAGGAGGGGGAAATTGTGTGCTGTTTATTCTTTGAATAAGCTTGTACACTGGCTTTCCCAATATGAACTTAGCTTTCCTCATTATCAGAAGCGCTCAGGACCTCAGTGTTGCTGAGGATGGCTGCAGTTCTTTTGGGAGCTCTGGTCCTTATCTCGAGCATTGTTTCCTGGCTCCAGTGCAGATAACTGAGCCTGCTGACGCAGATCCTTCATCCTACTGGTGCAGATTTTCTAACTTCCACTGCTGACTCTTAGGCCTTCCCAGCACAGATCCTTAATACAGACCTGCAGAAGACATTGTCATGGTCTGCAGATGTCAAGCTGAACTTGCAGAACATTGCCATACAATCCAGGTCCTAAGATGTATTCTTTGGGTATCTGGTGTGTGGACAGGTCTCCCACACTCCAATCCTTGGTATTTGATTCTTCAGATGAATATGGTAAAATAATTTTATAAATTATGTGTCTTTTATAAAATCTTTTTCATTGTAAACTCTGACTATAACACAAACTATTAGATGAAAACTAGACACATATGTAAACCTGTGCTTAAACTATCTTCTTTCAAAAGAATCTTTCTTAATATATCTCCTAATTTTTGTGGTAGAATGTGGGAGAGCAGAGTATTTGAAGTATATGTTAAGTAAACATGTAAAACGTATATTTCAACGAAGTCATATTGAGTAATTATTAAGGAAAGTGAATGTGAAACATTACCTTTTCCTTTCCGATCTTGATCTGTTTTTCCACAGTTGTCTTAAGTAAAATAGTGCCTGTGATTGATGAAGTTTTCCCAATCTTTTACAAAATAATAATAACAACCTTTAAAAAGCATTGCTATATTTGGTAATTCTTGTTCTGTTATGTTTATTCTAAATGAAAAATAATATATTTTTCCATGTAAGCCTATATTCAACATAAATTCCTACTAACTTGCATCCCAATTAATTTCCAACCTTAAATGTAATTCTGGGTAGTCCATGAATCAGATCAGAGATTGTGAGAGAAATTGTATTCATTTTCACAAGAAGTTTGCTCTGGCCAGGAGAATATGATGAATTAAAAACCACTATGTGATTTCTAAATAAACTTCTCAGAAATATAGTATATTTTCCCTCATAGCCTGGGGAAACATTATGTGATGTAACACCCTAAACATTTTAAGGCATGAAAAATGAACAGGTTTTGTTGAATCAATAAAGCAGTTTAAACTATCTCACACATCCAATTGCCATAAAAGAACAGAACTAATATGAACAAATTAAATCAAAATAATTGTACTCTGATTAGAAAATTCAAGGTCATGGAGAGAATGGTGCTGTACTCTGTGGAGAGGAGCTGACCCTCTGAGGATCCCTAACATTGATGGGCTCCCCATATTATGAATAAGGCTCTCAGAGTTCGTTAGACAAAATACATTCCATCAGGATAGTGAGTTATAAATTTGAATGACCTGAAGTGAATCTTAAATTATACAACACAAATAAAGAAATTGTATTGCATTTAAAAAGTCAGAGGTATCCTGCAAAATCCCTTATTCTTACCTAGTAATATATGCAATTATAGTCTTATCTATAATTAGCGCCAGTATTCCTGTAGGCAATAAAGATACTGCTACATAGGATTTATCCTCTCATTTGAGAGTCATACCTCATCAGTGAAACTAATGGAACATATATTATCCAACAGAAAACAAGTCTCTAAGAGGTCAATTGCATTGCCGAAGATGAATTAGTTCCTAAATAATTTTTTTTAAAAGTACGTAGGAGTAAAACTCAGGTGTCCTTTCAGCCTTCTTGCTTTTCTTTTAGTAGCAGCCACTGCACCTGACTGTTTCATCCATATATTCCTACTACTTCGATCCATTAGAGCTTTTTACCAGTTCCTTTGTATGATGAGTTCTAATGATCCTTTCTTGAGCCCCAAGCTATCTGTGCTCCAATTTATTTTCTTATTCAAGTAATGAACCGATCATTATGAAGAAAGAACTAATAAAAAAAATAGAAACAAGTCCCTCTCATCTTTTACACATGCTATGCTTGATTAGTACCCATCTGAGTCATGGGAAGGTTTTAAGTAATGAAAAGATTTCTTTACAAAGAGAAAGTCTCAAAAGAGAAATAAATGCTATAACTTAGTGCTCGCTTTGGGAACTAACTTGTTTATTTCTATGGACTTTCAAGCTGTTAAAAGTCCTCACTGTTTGACCACTTAAGTAAAAATCCATTTCACCAATTGAATGACAGGAAGTTGCCCAGGGCCAAAAAAGCTTTTAAAAAGACACCCATCAAGGGATGCCTCACTGAGAATATTTACAGGAGGCTTCATGTGATCTGATATCTGCCCCGGGTTATTTGCACTGGGTTCTAAATGCCTCCCACTTCAGTGCTGCATTTGTTCAAATAATTACTCCTTTAAATGTCTGTAAATATCATGATATGGCTTTTCCATGGTATTTAGACAATTGTATATATGTTTAGTTAATTGCTTTTTCTTTGTTCAATAATACAGTTTGTTAGTCAGAACCTATATCTGAAATGAAAGTGGATGGAATAAGCGCAGATCACTGAAATTTGGAGGACAATGAGCTCGTACTAAATGCTCATCCTCTTTGCTTAAGAAGCCATATGTGGGGCAATCAAGCAAGTGAAACTTTCTGTTGATTTGAGGCTGCTCTAAATGTCTGACATGAGTTGATTATCTAAAAAAATATTAATTAATGTCATAATATTCTTTTGTCATCAAAAATTAATGATAGCAAACATGTGAGCACATACATAGATTGTGCATCATTATAAATAGCTGGCAACCTAGAATTATCTTAGTATTTGAAAAGTAAATTAATAAAATATTAGCAATTACAGAGGCATTGGATTCCATAGCTGCTTAAATTTCCTCTGTTATTTTAGAATTGCTTTCTTTTTCTGTTCCTTGTTTAACTTTACTACACCTCATCACATGGATAAAAATTCAAACAGCTAAATTATGAATGATCTGAAAGCAAAATGAAACCAGAATCAGGAAAAGAAAATCACAATCCATTAATATCAGGTGTCCTCATTTTATTTAGTTAGCAAGTAAGTTCATTTGCTATTAAACTATATTTAGGCCAAACTGTGCTTACTTGTTTGCTTTTTTCTTTTACCTGAATTGACCATGATTATGAGTCCTTGCTTGAACACAGGCTGAATACCGCAAGAATACCTTCCAAAAGAACCACAAAAATAAGCCAACAAAAACAACGATGAAATAATTCTCTGATCTTATAGTGGCTGCCTATCTTTTCTTTTGTTTTTCACTCTCAATCTGAAAATTAGAGCTGTACCTCTTTTGACATAGTTAAATTGAATATAATATTATAGTGGAAAACTAGGTACTTCCTACTTTCCCCCTTACACAATCTATGTTAGAGCATGGTTATATTGTTTAGAATAGAACCATTCCAGGCAGGCACAGTGCCATGAGTTTGAGGCTAGCCTGGGCTGCATAGTGAGCTCATCTAACCGAAACTACATAGTGAACCTGGTTTCAAAGAGACACAACAAACAAATAAACAAACAAACAAGGAAAGAACTGCTCCACATAAATTAATGAGGTAAAAATTTTACCAAAACTAGGTATCAATAATTAATTGAGATATGGTGAATCTTAAGAGTATGAAATTATATATTTTGAAGGTAAAAAGAAAGTTTCTAGGAAACAGAGTAATTACTGAAATAAAAGCAAGAAACAATGAAAAAGCAACACCTTCTGACTGCCAGAGTCCTGACTGCCTCTGTGCCACCGATGAGGCCATGAGATCCTGAATGTCTGTACAAGGCCCGGAGAGAGTCAGAGCCAGTCAAGTGCAAAGCATGTTGTCTGTGAAGGATTCTGCTGTTGGACATAATCTTAAAACCTGCCAATATTTTCAGCCTTGGTCTGTTTTTCTGTTACAGAGCAGCAAGTGGTCTTGAATATATAGTGATGAGGACTATGTGGGCTGACATTTTAAAATGCAGGCAGAAGACCTATGGTATCATCTTAAATGATACTCAACATCTACGAGGCTTCTTCTAAATGCCATTGAAATTATACTTCTCAACACTGTGAGTCAAAGGCAAGAGGAAAAGTCACCAATGCTCACACAAAACTAGCTTATGTCAAAACATCTCTGAAAATCTCAACTGGGATTTTTATTGCCAGCAACTTTGTGTCACATTTGGAAAGCCTCATACCACTTTTATTGACTTACTCTTCTGCTTAACCTTCTCATGCTGAACACACAAACTTTCAAAGTCACAGAGTAAGAGAGTTTAAAAAATAGTGCTATATTTCAAATAGTAACTGAAAATTATGAAACAGTGTGGTAAAATATTTTCAAATAATTTTAAAACTGACATGACTTCAACAACCCAGTATATTTTTATTGCCTTCATTTTACAGAAAAAAAAACAAAATTTGAATTTATTATGGAATTTAAAATAGATACTTTATGGCCAATAAGTACAAATCTACTCCTTACTTCATGGTGAGAATATGTTTAATATTTTGTGTTTCTTTATAGACACAATGGCCATGTAAGGGAAGAGCAGTGTATATCCCCAAAATGCAAAATGTATGAAGTTGTAAACTACTTTGTCATCCTTGAGAATGACTCCATTTAAAGCAGTTCAAACAGCTGCAAAGTCAAGAAGGACACATGACATTAAGAGGAGAGCACTGGTACAGTATTTTCAAAAAGCATACTCAATGGTTCAAATTTTTAGACCAGCAAGAACTATTTATTCAATGATATTAAAAATTTGTATCAAATATTTAATATTTTACATTCATAATTTATTTTTCCAGTTTTTTTTTTATTAGGGCAGTTTGCAATACATGATTATGTACTTTGTGAGTGTTGGTACATGAACACGACATATCTCAGTTCCTTTCTCATCCCTTCCTCTCTCCTCCCTTCTTCCTCCCTGAATATCTTAGTTGTCCCATTATCAAAAGATCTACCTCACCATTTCCTATTATCTATCTTTCATTTTGTGCTTTATTTAAAATTTGGGTTCCTTGAGAAATAGTAAGCTCGTGTATTGGAGTTATTGAATTTTACATTATGGTCTCAGGATGAACTGCTACTAATAGCACCTTCAACTCAGTAGTAAGCCTGCTCATAGATGTTTTCACTGCAAAAGCAAAAGCAAAGTTAGCATTTTTCAAGTTTCTCTTAAAATTAAACATTTTAAGCAGAAGAAAAGTGTTAGAAGTAATTTCTCTTTTTAAACTATGATGAGGTGAGTAAAGTGATAAATTAAGTAGAACTAATTCCACAACCTACCATCTCCCTATTTAATTTTCTTTTTAGGGATATAGACTTATTTTAAGCAAATGAAATGCTGCAGAACCTAATGTAGGACTATTGTCAGATTGTGTAATGTCTGGTGATTTCCAGCTTTTTTTCTCATGTTCAAAATGTTGGCTGGGACAATTGGTGAACTGTTTAACACAACTTTTATTTAAAGCAAAGGAGAAAGTAAACAATAGCAAGGGAGAGAAAATAAAAGTAAGGAAAATAAAAAAGCAAAAAGAAACGTGTCTCACCAGCAGGACAAACTACTGCAGAGATAAGAGGACAGTGGGGAAGGAAGTTAGCTTTAGCAGCAGAGTCAGTGATCACTGCCTTTTAAACTCTTCCAGCTCCAGTCCACAGCAAGCTGCTCCATCAGGGGCTGTTGGCCCTGATTGACAGGTTAGATCCCTCCTGGATCAACTTACAGAACCACATCCTGTTCCCTGCCTTCTTTCCATATCTTCATGCTTGACAGTTTATATCCTATATTCCTTGCAGTCTGTCATGGCCCTATTTTCCTACCTTGGGACTACTTTGTCAGACAATCTTTAATTAACATTAAAGAAAATTTGGTAATATGTTTAAAAAGCTGAGGACCATAGTCACGATATGATCATGCTAGGTATTATCATTATCTCCTTGCCTTCAAATATTTTTTAAAGTGTTGCCTGCTTCCAAAAAATATTTTATAAAGCAAATGTTACTCCATTATCAAAGTTTAGTTTTCTAGAATTTGGAAACATTGCTCATTAGCTATGGGATTGACAAACTGAATTTATGTAGATTCTAGGTCACTTTAAGTAGCATTGTGTTAAGAATCATGCTTCTGAAGCCCTATGCTTCAGTTAATTACACCTAGATGAATTAGCATACAGAAAAATACTAAATTTCTAAAAATATTATTGATCCATATACTATATAGGTGATATGCTCACCTATAATGCAAATAGGAATGCAGTCTATAATCCAGAAGTTTGGAGCTCTCCTTTGACAATACATTCTAATTACTTGTTTTATGTATTGCTTTCATACAAAGCACAAAAGTATTTCCTTTTTGCATCACAGTTGTAAACAAGTAGGACATATGATTATGATGCAAGGTCCTGTGGATGAATAGTTGTAAACTGAAATGAGGAAGAGTAAATCAGAAAGAAATTCAACCAGTCTTCTTCCAATTTGCACGGCACATTCATTTCTTCTTCTGACACTCCACAACTACTTAATGTCTCACATTATTGATCCACAACTACTTAATATCTCATATTGTTGAAATAAAAGTTAGATAAGAGGATTCTATTAGAGAGTAAAGACATTGGCTCCAAAATGGAGTTGGGAAGTCCAAAATGAAATCTGTTGAGTTATCACCCTTAGGGATCTTACAAACACATGCCAGGTATCTAGTGACCTTTCTAGAACATGATCAGGTAGGCTACTGGCTCCAGAGTACAGAGATAGGAACTGGAAAAGCATGCAGAGAACTTATCACTTGCACAATGGACCAAGATGCCTTCTAAACTCCTTTAAAAGATTTAGAAAATGAACATTTCAGGATGCTCTGCTCAGGACACTCTCTCAGATAGTGGGGGTTCTACTCCATTGGCTTTATAATTTTTACTTCTTTACCTTTTCATCTTTTAAATAAATTTGCTTGTATCCTAAATCCTCCAGTTGCAGTTTTATTCAACTTTACCTTGGAAGCATGACACTTGCATTCTAGTTACACTGTTTTTACCAACTTGGTAAAAATGAGTTTTTGTGGATTTGCCTTGTCCTCACGATTTTCATACTCCATATGTATCCAAGATAGAGAACTATACCACTAATCTCTGTCAATTCATCAAAAAAGAAAAGTTCCTGCTTTTGTTGTTTAATTGTTTGATTATCTTTTTCATGCCTTTATCTTTTAATCTGAACCACTACTTCGAAGATAACAGTATGCAATATATTAACCAGTGTTAATCTCTGATTATTTTGTTTTGAAATCCTGTATCATCATTTTTATTTTCTTTTTAAAATATAGAATGGAAAGTTACTTTAATATCCCAGGGGTGAGATTATTGTTCAGAAAATTTAATTTAAAATTTTTGTAAACTAACTGATAATAAACTAGCTTTGGTAGTACGGTGGCTTCCCAACAGTCATTAAATGACCATGGATATTGTAAGCTAGTAAGAATATTTATCTAGTTGGAAAACCAGTGTTTTCTTTCATTATTTTATTACTTATGAATCACATACCCCAGAATTTTATTCATGCAATCAATACTGTAAGGACACTGCCTGCCAATTCCGGACGAGCTAACTGGTAGAACAGATCTGGTTTGGTTTAACTTCAGGAAAAAAAAAAAAAAAAGAAGAAAGAGTGAGTTGAGATTTCATTTTGTATTTTTAAATATATGCATCTTAGGCTTATGTAAAGAAATAAAACTAATTGCATGTAGTAATGCTAGTTTGATTTATAGAAATTACATATTGTAGTAGTTATTTGTACATGGATTTGGATATATTCCATTTGAGTTTATATTTTCATTTATCCAAAATCCATCCTATTTTCTTTAACTTATTTATTGTTGGCCTCTGGTAACGAAGTGACTTATCAAATAAGATAAATAAGATTAATCAAAGTTCAAGAGTTCATCATCAGGCCTTAATAGAGTAGAAAAACGCCAATAAAAATTAGTATAAGTCACACTGAGGTAGAGTAAATATATAGTAGACATTTTTACGCAAAAAATTTTGTGAACATTTTCTAGGAAATATGAACGTAAAAAAGTCATTACAAACATTTAAAGAATTCATCTATATAGCTACAAAAAGAGTCTAAAAGTATTGTTTTCTTTCTTTCTTTCTTTTTATTTTTGAGATAAGCTTTCAGTATGTAGTTAAAGCTGTCTTTGAATTTAAAATCTTTCTGTCTCAGTCTCCTAAATCCTGGGATTATATGTGTCATTACTACTGGCATTATTTCAAATTCATGATTTCACCAAATATTTAATGTAGTTCAGAAATAATAGTTTAACATTTCTTGTAGGAGAAAATGAGTTCCACATATCTTTTTAGAGTTGAAAAATATAATTCAGGCCCTTCAGAGGGTGAGGAGAGAGGATTGCCATGAGCTCAAGGCCAGCCTGAATACATAGTGAGTTCAGGGCCAGTCTAATTTATGTAATGAGATTTACTCAAAACAAACAAACAAAAACCAAAATAAAAGAGAGAAAACAAAGAAAGAAAAATATAATTCATGACAATATTTTTATAATTCCATGTAATGCTTTATGATATATTTATATATAAATTTTAGTTGTTAAGGAGTTTTTCTAATGCGATTTGAAATAGAGACTGCTCTCAATAATATCTCTATAAAAATTTTTCCCTGGTTTTAAAATGATAAATTTTTTAACTATGTAATCACTATAAGAAGCATATACAATATAGCTTTTGCCTAAACAAGTAAATATGTCGGATGTATCTCATCTAATTATTCAATTCAGTGTTTCTGTAATTTGAATGTATGTTTTCCCAAAATTAACATGTTGTAAAGTATCTTTAAGTGTGATTATTATAACAAGTAGGGTCTTTAAGAGGTGACTATGCCATGAGGATAGAGTTATTGTAAACAGGATTACTCTCCGTATGAAAAAGGCTTCAGAGTATATCTAGGGCCCTCTGTCAATGGGGACCCAGAGGGAGGCATTGCCCATGGGGCGTGGCCCTTTAACATTCAAATCTACTAGTACCTGATGGCAGTTCTTCTAGCCTCCAGTAACACAAAGAAATACATTTTTCTTCTATAAAATCCCCAATTTGAAGTATTATAACAATACAATTGAAGTAAAACAAATAATGTCTCAAAAATTCAAGAAAATTGTTTGGGAGATTGTGATATAAATTTATTTGATGATATTTTTCATGGATAAAAGTTATCTAATTTGACCATTTTAGTTATATTAGACATTTCTAAAATACATTTGTGAAATATTTAAAAAAGAATTGGAAATATAAAACATTAAGATATTTAAGCAGTGTCTAATCATATGATGATTCTTCTCTTCCTCTTCAATCCCTCTTCACTATATTCATCAGTAGATGTTAAGCAATAGAACACAGAAAGTGAGAGGCTGAGTATCTACAGGTTTTTTTTTTATTTTAAAGAGAATAAAACAAAACAAAACAGAACAAAGCAGAACAGAATAAAACAATGCAAATAACACAGGATTTCAGAAAAAGACAGCAGGAAGTCAACAGTAGTTATCATAATGTGTCTTGTTGTCTTTGAAGTAGTTGTCCATACCTTCACACACAGTAAGTCAATACAAATAAAAATAGTATAAAAGAAATCAAAATAAAAGAATGAGAGCCTTAAGGGCTTTCAAGACCAGATGTTACATTTTAAAAGGTTTGTAAATCTTATACAGTCTTCCTAAAAATATTCATGTGGATATGATTGTATCAAATGTATTGTATACATGCCAACTTTCCACAAAGAATGCAATCATTTTGCACTGCAAACATGAACTATCAAAGAAAGTCAGCTAAAACACCAGTGACTGCACAATCCCATATATATATATATATATATATAGATATAGATATAGATATAGATATATAGATATATATCATATAGATATATATGATATATATATCATATATATATGGGATTATGATATATATATATCATATATATGGGATTATATGATATATATAGGATATATATATGTAGAACAAGGTCATATGGAACTAATCTATGGTACTAAAAATTGGAATAGCAGTTGGAGACACTGGTATGGCCTGGAAGGAAACAGAAACATTCTGGGGGTGCAGGAATTTGGCATCAGTGGTATTTATGCATCATGTTTATAATTAGAAATAAATAGAGTCTAAGATTTTTTGCCTTTTGCTGTATGCAATTTATCCCTTATAATTTGTGAAGTAATTCAATTTTGCTATCAAGTGCTACTCTAAAGACCTTACAGTTACCTGAAGCATTCATTATTTTCATCTAACATATTTGAAGCCTGTGCTCTGAAAGGCTCTCAGAGTTACACTAGTCAGTCAGGTGCACTTTAAACCATCTGCACTTCATACTTTTAGAGTATTCTAACATTAGGGAAATTCTGGTTTTTGTTTTCAGGGAGACAGACTTACCCTGAATGGAGTTCTTTTGCCTATTCAAAAAGGCTTGTAAACGGAAAAAAGTATGACTTTTATTATAGAATCTTAATGACTGTTAAAAAAATAAAGATAAATCTAGATAACTATGCTGCATCAAACATTATTTTGTTGATAAAGTTATAGGTAATATAGCTTTTATTTCAACTTTAAATAGTGAAGTTCATAATATTCTTCATATGTCTAAGGAATGTATACTCTAATGCTTTGCACAATTGAGTTTGGTATTTGCTTTGTCTAATTTATTTCTTCATAACTGTTCTTAGCATGTTGGAGTCAAAGTTTGCCTTTTGTGGAAGTTTTGTAACATTAATAATATGTACTTTAAATAAAAAGAGTAGAAAAGAACAGCAAGTTATCTATGCTAATAAGTCTGAATTAAATATAGAATAAAATGGCTTGAGAAATAACAGGCATTTCCATGAAAACTTGTGGATAAATTCAGGTTTCCATATAAATAATGTTCAAGATTTAAAATAAACTTTCATTTTATTATTATCACTGCAGATTGTACTATTTAATTTGTGACATATACTTAGCATAGTCAATGCTTTTAATCCATATATGTTTTATGGCTTCTGACTTGTATTAAAATTAGGAAGTACCAGATAATTTTTCCATAGTGGAAAAAAAACCAAATAGAAAATTTGGATATTGCTCTCAAATTTGCTTCTCCACAACAATGTGTGAAAAAAATAAAATGCAAGAAGTCATGGATTTTAGCAGGATATTTAGAAATGGGACAAGGATAGAAGGCACATTATCTGACAGTTTATAATACTTTGTCCCACATCTCTATTTCCACGTTGCTATTAGAATTTTAGGTGTTATCAACAGTAAACTGAAATATCTCACAGGTTTACAACTGATTTCACCCAAGTCATTTGTTTTTCATCTTCATTTGATTTATTTTTATTGTATTTTAAAAAGAATAAAACCAAAGAAAATAAAATGGAAAAAAGCCAACTGGAGCAGAACAATGAAAGTGATACAGGACTTCAAAACAAAATAAAAATTATCAGTAGTGGCTACTATAATGTCTCTTGTTTTCTTCAAAATAGCTTTCCATACCACCAGACATAATAAAAATGAAATAAAACAAAATAAAATGAAACCAATCCAAATAAAACATTGGAAGTGTTATAGGACCTCAAAACCAGATAATAGGAAATTAACAGGGACTATCACAGTATATCCAGCTATTTTCAAAATAGCTGTCCATACTATCACACACACAAAAACAAGACAAAGTATAATCAAACCTAACAAATCCATGAAAGCAATATATGAATTCAAAACAAGATAATAAGAAATTAACGATAGTTACCACCTTCCCTTTTTAGATGTTTCCTCCTCCATCACTTTCGCAATGTCTATTGCACATTTTGGATCCCATTTTGGATCTTCTTCAATTTTTTAAGATAGGGAGATAATACAATGTTTACCCTTGTGAGTTTGAACCATGTCACTCATGAGCATGATCTCAAGTTGCATCAATTTACCTGCAAGTGTCTCAAGATTATTCTTCTTTATAGCTGAGTAGATTTCCTTTGTATAAAAATACCATGAATTTCTCATCTATTCTGCAGTTGATGAGCAAACTGCCCCTGCTTTTTTCTGGTTTCCTGTCATATGGAACGTTGTTTTTTTCTCCTTAGATTTTCAGTCTATGAATTTCCTTTCAAGTTAAATATGTTTCTTGCACACAGCATGTCGACAGATCTTGTTTCTTGATCCAGTCTCCCTGTGTTTCTTTTTTTGGGGAATAGAGGCCATCTAGATTAAGTTACAACTTGCATGCATTGGCTCATCTGTGCCATGCTGTCTTCCTGCTGTTGTCCCCACGTTTTTCCTCCCCATTCAGTTGCCTGCCCTCCTTGGCAATCCCTCTCTGCTGCTGTTCCTGGAGCCATGGTCATCTTTATCTTTTTCTATCCATCAGAGCTCTTTGCAGGGTTGGCTTTGTGTTTGTGAATGCCTTCCACTGTTCTTTACCATGAAAGTATCTTATTTTTCCATCAATTTTAAAAGATAGTTTTGTGTCAGTCTGGATTGGAATTTTCTTTCTTTTAGGATTTGAAATGTTTCACTCCAAACTCTTCCTGACTTGATGGTTTGTGTTGAGAAGTATGCTGTGGTTTTGGGTTTTTCTTCCTAGGGGACCTGTTTCTGTTATCTAACAGGCTTTAATAATTTGTTCCTGTGCTGAATTTCTGGGATCTTGATTATTATATGTCAAGTATTGATTTATTTTGGTTATGGCTAGTTGGAGTTCTATGTGTCTCACCTATCTGCATGCCAGGTCCTTTTCCCATGTTTGGAAATTTTCTGATATTGCATCTGTAAATAATCTTCTATATCATTTGTTTTGACCCCTGCTTTTATGCTGACATCTATCACTCTTAAATTATTTCCCTTTGCATCATCTTGCAGCCATTGAATTTTTATTTCCAGGTACCTTGTTGTTTTTAATGGATTTTTCCTTTCATGATTTCTAGTTTTAATCTTGTTTTCATGGTCTGAAAGTCTATCTTCAGTCCCTTTAATGTAGTTTTGCCAACTTTTGATGGAGACTTTAATTTCCTGGATATCCCTTTGAATCTGTTTCATGAATTTTAATTTCTTCCTATATTGTTCATTCAAAGTTTCCATTATTTTCCTATGCTCCTATTTATCTATGTCTTCTTTAGATATGCTCAGTAATTCTTTTATTATGTTTGTGATTTCTTCCTTTTCCTAAGATATTATATCTGATGTGATTACTTTTACAGTCCCATGAATTTGTTTCTTTACTTCGGTTGCTTTCCTTTCACAGATTTCAGGTGTGTGACTTCAATTTTCTTTATGTTTGTATTTCCCACACTTGTTCTGTGTAGACTGGATGTCTGAGATTGCCTGTTGCTCTTTTTCTTGACATTTTTCTGGATTCCTCCTGACAATCCAGGTGTGAGGTCCCAGGCGCTTCCTGCACTGACTACCTCTCCATGATGTAGGGAATGGGTCAGGCTCCTTGGTTTCTCTGAACCCAGGTTCCCAAGGATGAAATCTGGCATGGGGTGGGCTTCTCCAGATCAAAGCATCCAAATGGCAGCAGGCACTCATAAGCAGGTCTGACTCTTCCTCTTCATTTTACATACTATTGTTGGCCTCAATATGATCTACATTTATGTTCATGAATCAAATTGAGAAATTTCAGGGTTTTCACATGCTAATTATCTAGGATTAAAATAAATACATGGAATCAATGTTTCAAAATCTGTCCTACTTACTTTGCCAATACTGGGACAAAATATCTAACATTCACAATTTAAAGTAGCAGAGATTTATTTTGTATTACAGTTAGTCAACAGTTGGCCCAGGGCAGAGAATAACATAAAGGAAGGACCCTGGGGAAGGAAAGCCCTTTACCTCATGATATGCAGGAAGTAGAAAGGAAGGGAGAAGTGGGGGAGGGAGATAAACCCTTTCAGTCTGTAATCCCTGTAACCTGCCCTGCCTATCCCACCACCAGATCCGATCCTTAAACACAAACCAGCTATGAGACCCCAAAACCCAAACCAATTTCAAAAGCCCCACCTACAAGGTCAGATTTTAGATAGCCACCTAGGTATAAGCCGTTACAATATCCTAATTCAAATGTACTTGTTTAACAGTATTACCCAATATTTTGGGAGCCCTACTTTTCAAAAAAAATCAAACTAATTACTACAAAGTGTCAAAAAACAAAATGGCAATTTTTTTAAGGATCATAAATGGCTTTGTTTGGCAACATTTTATCCCATAAAAATGGAATTGTTCCAAAAAGCTGAACAGAAAATATTAGTTTCATAGGTAAAGAAGAGTAATACAAACAGAAATAAGAAACACCATAGCAGATCGTTGTTGCAAGGTTACTTTCATTGTAAGGTAGAGATGGTGAAACAAAATGATAGAAAAGTAAGTAATCATTTAATGAGATTAGGTCAGATTACTTTTTATAAAGATTAAAAGAAAAGGAACTTCATTATCATTTAATTAAAACTGGGATTTGGGAAATACAGTTGTCTTTCTCTCCTGATTTCTCAGATGGTTAGAACAGTTACTTTCAGCTTGACAAATTGGAATTTTCATAAGAGTGGCTCCATTTTTCTTGTAATATGGTGTTTTGGGACCTAGTATAATAAGTCCTTACTCAAAATTTTTTAATTGTTTTTTTTGCTTCTTGATTTTTCTGAGAATTTTTTCTCTTCAAAATTAAAAAAAAAGTCTTATAATTTTTTAAGAAAAGGAATCACTCTTCTATTCCTTAATGGGATGACATTCCCTATATTAAGACATCTGTAAATGCTACTTTTTTCTTAGGACCTGTTTAAAGTACCACTCACTGCTTAATATACCCAGAAAGAATATCATTTCTGAAAGCAAAATGATTCTCCTCTAAATACAGCTAGAACTCTGCATGTCACAAATTAACAGGCATGCTTTCTTAAAATAAATATCAAGTAATTAACTATGAGTGTGTTCATTCTCTCTAAGGCCTGATTTTACAAGTAAAAAATGTTTTATGTTAAAATGTCCATCAGAATATTAATTATTTTATTAGCAGTCATCCACTGGAATATGATCTGTGTGAGTGATCTATCACTGTAAATTCCACTGCACTTAAACTAACATCTTCTATGAAAATGAATGCTCAGTAAGTATTGAACTAAAATATACTCTTTTTCATTTGTTCTTAATATCTTTTGAAATTATCAAATTAATTAAAATTATACTCGTGGTTCATATTATGAAAATGTTCATGTGCTAGGTACACTGATAGACACACACTTACTTTTAAAGATTGAAGAATAATTTTAAAGATTCATAAATTTTTAATTAGCTTGCTAATCATAATAAATAAGCATATTTAAAGAAGAAAGGAAGAACACTGTTTTCTTTTCAATAGAGAGAATATCAAACTTGGAAACACCATAACCACTTGACAATGGACAGCATTGTTAACCTTCATTATAGTTAACAAGGTAGGATATCTTTCATGTTTATATTCTATAACC
>PVJX010011030.1:0-54896 GCA_004027295.1 Dolichotis patagonum | reverse complement strand
AAGTATAGCACTCACACCATTTCCATACACTCCTCTTGCACAGGTACAGAATGTTTACCAAGTGAGGACCATGGCTCCCTGCTGAGGCCCTTAATTAAACCCCTGAATTTCTCAAGTTGACACAACGTGTCAGCCATTGCAACCTCATACCCACATGAGACTTTGGAGCACATCAAGGCACAAACCACAATGTTTTGCCCCTGGTCTCCCCATAAACTCTTTCATATTCCTTTATGCAAAAGACATTTAGTCCATCTCCAGTAGTTGTCACAGTTCTAAGAGTTTCATCACTGCTGAAAAGTCCAAGTCAAAAGTCTCCTTTGGTATTTAAGGTAAACTCTAAGCCACAAGCCTCTGAACAAATGAAAAGAAAGTTAAACACTTCCAACATTCAATGACTGGCACAAGACACACATTTCCATTCCAAAAGGTACATAAAGAGAGATAGAAAGGAATGAGACCAAAGCAAATTCAAATTCTAGCAGGGCAAACATTAAGTCCTGTAGTTCCATGTGCAGTATTCAGAGCAATCTGTGGCAAGATGTGAACACCAAAGGGCTTGGGTGAATCCTCGCCTATGGCCCTTCCAGTAGTTATAGCTCTTATGGCTCCTTTTTTGGATCCAGCCTGCTCCGTACTTACAGTGTTCCTGAGATGATCCATAGTCTCCAAACTTGTGGGATCTCCGCTGCACCTTTGACTTTACCATCACAGTTTCACACATTGACTTCTCAGAGACACAATGTCTGGCCTCGTGGGTCTTCTGAAATCTGAATGGAAACCTTTATGACCCCACAACTCTTCCATTCTCATGCACCTAAAACCAGGACCATGCGGATGATGCCAAAGTCTGCTGCTAGCAGGAGCAATAGCCAGGCTTCAATCTCTCTTTTCTGTAGAGGTTGAGTGCCTAGATCACTGAGTGCTCTGAATCCAATTCCAAGGGACCAATCACAAGGAATTCTCTATAGGGTGCTGACATTCTGGAACAAGATATGTTATCAGGGTCAAGGCCTCATCAATCTCTTGCTCAAAAGTATGATGAATAAAACACAGACAAAACATATATTTTAGCTACAAGGGATACCAAGTTGGTTAAAGCTCAATGATGGGCTAGGATCACCAGGCACGATGCCTTTGGCTTTTCTTAGTTGAACAGCATGATTAGGGTTTTCTAATGGGCTGCAGGAAGCAGTGGGGCTTGACTGGTGGTGTAGTTCAAGAATTGAGGAACAATGCATTTTTGGAAAATTACACAGAAACGGATCAGAGTAAACTAGTAACCTGATAACTATGAATGCTGAGCTAGACAGAGTTTGAATGAGTCAAAGTCCTTAGCTACATGTTATCTTGCTTTGAGTCACCAGAACTTTGCAGGTTGTATGCTAGCCTCGGCTCTGACCTTTGTCTCAAAGAGTGCTCAATGACCTTAAACAGGTCAAGGCCTCACCAGAAGTCATGTGGTTCTAGGACAGACTCTCACTTTACTTTTTGTGTCAACTTGTTAATCTTAATTATTGCTTGCTTTTATGACAGCAAGCAGGTCCTCAGCAGCGGGTGCTTCGTGGCTTCTTCTCAAAGCATATTGGAGGCTACAAAGAGTGGAGTCCTGCTGCTTCTTGTAATATTCTTGAGGTCATCTGTTCTATTTTCTTTTTTCCTTCTTGGCAATCAAGATCTCTGCTCTATCTTTGCAGTCCACAGCTTTACCGGAGTTTCTTTTCTGACCAAATTCACAGCACTCTAAATATTTCTACTGGGTTCTTTTCTTTTGCTTCTCAACATAGGTCTGGTTGAAAACCCTCCCAAATAGCCATGCCACTGCATCTACATTGGACTACTTTGAAATTTCCTTTGCTAGATTAATTAAAAAGACACCCTCAGTGTCAGGGAAAGTCTCTGAGCATGATCAAAATGCAGGCAAACTTTCTGCCAGGCCATAAGATACATCTTCTGGAGTCCGACAGCCAATGCAGTCCTTCTTCCTAGCAGAAACCATCTGAGTCTAGTCTTTTTCAGCTTTCCAATTTCTAAGCTCTGACCAGAATCTCCCATACAAAAGAGCCAAAGGTATTCCAGCTTTACTTTTTCAGCAGACATTTTTTTGTTTGTTTTTGGTACTGGGGATTGAACTTACAACCTTGTGCATGCCAGGAAGGCACTCATGCTGCTTAACTAAATCCCCAGCCCCCATCAGCAGACATTTTCAAACTTTTCCTAATTCTTCTCCTTCCAAAAAGCCACTTCCAAAGACACTTGTATCACCTGACTAGATAATGTTACAACAACAACTACACTTCTGTGGTACCAAATTCTGTCTTTGTCATATTTCTCTTGTTGCTGAGACAAAATATCTGATGCCAGAATTTAAGAGAGGAATGGTTTATTTAGCTCACAGTTTGCAGAGGTTTCAGCCCATAATTGGCTGGCTCCAATTAAGTGTGGCACATAGCACCACTCATGGTGGTAGAAGACAGAAAAAGCAATGAGAGAGAGAGAGAGAGAGAGAGAGAGAGAGAGAGAGAGAGAGAGAGAGAAATAACAAGCCTCTTTGTGTCTCTTATATTTTATGCAGGCTAGCCACACATAGTAGTCACATCAGCAATCCCAGAATTGGACCATAAATCAATTACAAACTCTAGATTCAGTCACGTCCCAAAAGCCCACACCCCATGACTACATGAGATTTTGAGGGGGCATCCAGATATAAACCATAACAGTTATTTTAATTATTTAGTAGAATTTCCCTAGGGCAACATTTTGAGCCCACTCCTGGTTGGAACTTTTTAAACTACTGCGTGCTATCTAAAACTGATGCACTTACAGTACTGCCCCTTCATGTTAAAGTATTTTTTCAAATGAAGACAGTTGTGGTTAACTTAATTTCTGAACAGTGTTTTCCTTTGTTTATATATTTAAATTTACAATAATATTTCCAATGAAAGTATTTTCTGCTGAAAAATGCCTTTATTTTTTCCTTTTAAGAACTCGAAGTACTCTGTAGAGGCAAAGATAATGAACTATTGCTATTCTCTAGTGTTAACTTGTTGTCTTATGCATTAGTAGGCAGCTGTAAATGTTTATTTAACTGAAAAAATAAATGTGCTAGTGAAAATTTCAATGATAAGAGCCATGATTTAATCCACTTATTTCCCCTAAGTCACAACTTTCTCATCTGTATTGTGAAAGGATACAAGCACATTATTTAAGCATCAGTCAACTTTGAAATTCCTCAAAAAATATTTGTGATTCACTAGGTTGGATATAAGAAAGAATTCGCCAGCAATGACCCTTCAGGTATACCCATGCCTGCCATTAATACCAAATTCAGTCTCTTTCTCCCTTTTTTATTCTCTTCATGTAAGTTTTAGAGCTGATACCAACAAGTTCCCCCTCCTAAGTCATTATGGATGTCTGGTGATTTTCTACTCTACTCTTTTTCATAGAGTTTTGTCATACAAGGAACTAAGATGAGATATAAACAAACACTATCATTGTACAAACAATTAACTAATTCTCAGGAAGAATCAGTATATTTCTTTCTCTGTATGAAACCTTTTACTTAATGCAAAAGTCTTAAAGTATCAAAACAGAAATCTGCTAAATGTGACAAGAGATGTAAGGGCACTGAAATCTCTTTCCTTCTCTTTCATTCTCTTACCTAGCAAAGCAGAAATATTATGAATTTTAAAATCTAAAGAGATTTTTAAAATAACTGTGTGTGGCACTTGTGAGGGGATACATATGTCAATCAACGTAAAATATTTAAATTGGGCTAAGTTTCCCTCTCCCTGTGGTTTTCTATAGTTTAAGATCTAAAGGTGTTTTCTAATTGTTTCTTCATTAAAATGTGATTTTAACAGATGTTGAATATAATTAAAGATGTTAAATCATGAGTTTCACTGCCTAAAGGAGCCCATATTTCTCATAACTCTCACAGTGAAGATGAAATTATTAATACTATCATTATGTGTAATATGTACATACACACATATATGTGTAAATCTGACCAGAATTATTTGAAGTTTTCTCCAGAAAAGTTGTTTTCTGAAGCACATTTTCATGATCTGTTGAATCTGTGTCTTCCCATATTAAAATGCTAATTAGCTCCATACAAATGCAATTTCCTTTGTTCCTAAAAAAATTTACGTCCTTAAAGCAAGCAGTTACATTCCTTTTTTGATCTATAAATTTTTTATAGTTAATATGTTTATACATCTATTTCTCTCATCTCTGTAAGAGAAAGCAAAGAGGTTAAATACATAGGATACAGCTGAGGGCATACCTATTCCTTTTATTATCGGGTCATTTTCTTAAGCACATTGATTTTATTTAAATGCTTCCATAAAGAACTGAATGATCTTTTCTGGAATTTACCTGGTAAACCTGAAAGGGACTGTACTTCTTTCATTCAGTAACTGGTGTTATGAGACCAGGTCTTGAGTTTTGCAAATGGAGAAGAATTCATGATATGACTGTTTCCTGGGAAGAGCAGAAGCGTAACAGCAGCAAACTGATAACTGACGGCAGACAAATTGTTCAATTTGGGCTCTTCTAGGATCTTGTCTATCTTTAATATCATCTGACAGTGCTTTTATTTATGTCATCTGCTAATTGAGAGTGCTTGGAGAAAAATAAAAAGTGCCAAAATATCCTTCTGGTTTAATAGAATTATTATGTGCATCAGAGATGGGAATGAAGCATGGAGAAAATGAGAGACAAAAGATGCATTCAGTTTTAACCTTTGTTTGTGTTCTCTATTGAATCTTCACATTTCTGATTCTTACTCTGGAAAGAAAACAAACATGAAATAAGACTAACCTTAATAATTGAAATATTTTTCTCAGTCTTTAGTTTTAAAAGTCATTGGGTAATATTCACAGCACTTAGATTGTTTCTAAGAAAGAGTTTAATAATTTGTCTTGTGTTTGTCCTCTGTCTATGTCAAATTATAGATAAAAAGGAGAAGAGACATGGAAAAGAAGATAAATTGTGAAGAATTTAAATAAGATATTTGAATGCATAACTGCTATAGATGCTTATTAATGCTGTAAAATGAAAATTATTTGTTCATTCCTTAAAATATTTAACTAAGGTTTATCATTTGAACTCAACTTTCATTGGGTTTAAGTCGAAGTCTTATTAATAAAATAAGTCCTTTGAGAAGGTACATTCATGAGTCAATGCTGTTTGTTATAGCAGTATTCCACATTGATAAAGCCATGTTCTTTTGCTGACAGGCAAGTGGACAGCTTTGAATCACACAAGTTTGTTCTGTGTTTTTGCCCATAACGTTTTACCCAACATTATGTTGCCTCTCCTAGTGCAGAAATGTTCAACATGCAACTCTGACTCTACTGCCACCAATTTCTTTCTTAGCACTCAACATGGGTTCAGCACATGTTTCTGGCTCTAAATGTCTTCATTCCTGTGTTTTAAGATGTTCAACGGTTTTGTTTCCCTTTAATCATCTATAGTAGGAAAGTGAATGACCTAAAAATTAAATATAATTCCTCAATCTTAATATTTACTAAATTTAAAATAAAATCTTAAAAGATACATTCCAAATGTGCTGGTTAGATTTAACCTCTTTAGAAAATTACCCTGAGTGAAATATTTGTGCAAATGAGCACTTACTTGGTGCTAATACCTTGTTATGAACATGCATGCTAAGGTGATAACAGTTAGTTGGACAACAATGCTGTTGTTTTTAAAGACTTAAGGGGACTTTAAAAATACTTTGTATAACTTTAAAAATGAAGAATAGATAAAATTTAATATAACTTAGAAAGATAGACTCTTGAAAAATAAATCCACTGATATTCTATGGCAAAAAATAAAAAACAATAAATCAGTATTAAAACAAGACAGAGAATACTGGTCCCTAAAGAAATTACACCTGTAGAATATAAGTTTGAAAGCTTTCTAGAACTGATCAAATTGTCTCCTTGGAATTTTCAGTGAAAAATAACTGAAAAATGAAATAATGAAAGAGTGGTTTAACAGAATAAGTAGAATTGAATTGAAAAATATTCAAGGACTTACTTTTAAATAATTCCTCTATTCACAGTTTCTGTATCTCTTTTGTGCATGGAATAAGGTATGTAAACTTTTTACTCATAGGTGAAACTCAAAAACAGGTTTTCATTTCTTGATAACCCAGTTGGCTTTAATTAAAATGACAAGATTTTTTTAGCCATGAGTTGTTTATTTTCCCATAAATCTGTTAATTACAAATTAGCCATCTATTGGCTTGCTCTGGTTGTTAGAATATTGAGACCTTTTTTGTTTTTATAATATTGTTATAAAAGTGAACATTTTTCCATGCACAAAAATAGTTACTTTTTAGTACTTTCATAACATTTATGATAAGTCATTTGAATTATTTTGAAAAAATAGACTGCTGTTAAAATGTCTTGTTACCATAATCTTCTAATATTAAAACTGTTTTATTCTGCTGTTGTATGTAATGTCCATATTTTCTTCTAATTCTTTCAAATCTTAGGCCAGATTTGAAGATAAGTTTATAAGAAAGCAGATTTTAACATGGGCTACATTTTAGGCACATAAGTTACAGAGATGAAGTAGCTGGAATCCCCTTCCTTCTCGCCCATGTCGGTCATGGAAGCTTGGGCCTTGTCTTTGGTCAGGGTCCGTGCATTCGATGCCATGCACTGTGGTGGTCCACTGGGCCAGTTACCTTCACACTGGTTTCAGCACCACCGTGTATGAGGGGTAATGGGGGGGTGGCTACTAAAGAGCAACAGGGATGGGGCAGTTGGTACTGAGCTTTTCTTATTTCCTTCTCTGTCTTTTTCAGGCTTTTTATACTAAATTTAGAGCTAGCAGCTGCATGTTTGAGCATGAGCTCCTTGGTGTGCACAGGACGAGCACATCCCTTAGGATAGCACTTTGAAGTGGAGATGACAGAAGTCCTGTCGGCTCAGCTTTGATGCAAATGAGAGCCCCTGAGTCCTTCAGTTCATGTGGCATTTGTGAGTTGGCTGTCTCCTTTAGGGGACAGAGAAGAAAACTTATTTTAACCCCTAAGGACAAATAAAAATACTAAGGCCAGTAAATATTGTATTGGTCTTCCATAGAAGTATATGTACTCATTCCTAAACTCCACATGGATTTTCTGAAAGGACACTTGTCTGCGGCTCCAGAGAATTCCTAGAAGCCTAACACTTAATTCTGAATCTTATGACAGTGACTGAGAAAATGTAAATAGGGGCTGAGATAAAGTGAAGGTTTTGTTTTTAGTTTTAACTTGAGCATGGGGAATACTAGTATTGATTTGGTATCATTTCCATGGGACCTAACAGATAGCACTTGGCAGTATAGCTGACAGACAGTGTAGATGATTAATAAAGTGACAGGCTCAGGCCTTCTGGGCTGAAAAGCCACATCCACCCCCAATCCCCTGTCTCATTTATTTTCCTACTGTACACTAACTACCTTTATTCTCAGCCTCTAGGTAGATACATGTGATATCTTTCTGGAAAATGAGGCGTAGCAAATTGCACTTGATGGTTTCCAGGAAAGTTTTTAATTTTCTTATAAAAGAGATAGATGCTTGCTATGGCACAAATGTCTGTGTGCCCGTAAAGCTCATAAGATGATATTGTTATAGGCTGCCATGTTAGACAGAAATATTATAGGCAGTCAGATAGGGCTGGGCTCTCGAAGTAGCCAGTGCAGAAGCCCAGATCACTTGCAACTGTGGGGGCGACAGACACCTCCCCCTGTGGGTCAGACCTCAAGGAAAAAGATAAAACAAATTCACCCACATACATCCTAAGGGTAAACATCATGCACTGCTCTTCTATACACGTATAATCACCTTGAGAAAGCCAGGACGAACCACTAACTCACCTCCTACAGGCAAAGACCCTATTCTGAATTCACATCTGCTTGCAACATGATTTGCTTCCCCATTTGTCCTCGATTTAATCAATTTTACCTGTGTAATTAATCTTATCGATTGACTGTAGTTTTGTCCCACCGCATGCCTACCTTGTGAGCTCCCTTAGACTTGTGTCGCTTGTTTTGCTCTATAAAAGTCCTTTGAAAAGACAGAGTGACAACCCATTCGGGACCCCTTCTGTCTCTTCCAGACAGAAGCTTTCTTTCTCTCAATAAATACATTCTGCTCTTAACTTCTCTTGTTCCTAAATTCATTCTTCGATTTTAGAGAACACAAGCTCATACCAGACACCTAGCATGTTGGGAGTTTCACTTTTCTGTATCACAGTTAAGAAGCAGAGAGTTTAGGAAATGAGTAGTCCTAGGGGTAGAGTCCTCATGATTGGAATTAGTACCCTCATGAAGAAAACACTAGAAAGACAGCTCCGTCCATCCTTTGTGTGAAGACTTAGAGAAAAGGTATCAACTATGAGGATGCATGCTCACGGCAGACAGCCCATCTGCCCACGCCTTCATTTTGAACTTCCAAGGCTCCAGCAATCAGTGTGAGCTGGAAACATTTGTTTATAAGCTCCCAGTCTCTGAAACAATGCAAAACACACCCTTCATCTATATTCTTATGCTTCAAATAGCATGTACTATTCAATTCCAGGAACCACTAAAAGGCCGAGAGAAACAAAAAACCTTACTAACGCAGAGGACAGACTGTCTGAGAGCTATGGAAATTGCCTCCAAGACCAGCTCTTTGGGTTTTCCTGCAGTCTCTAGGGCTGTGTGGCCCAAGGCCATACTCTTTCAGTGTCAGGTTGGAATTTAGACTATACCCTGAAGTGCAGACCGTGTTTATTCTAGGACTTTGTGGCAGTTGACCAAGGTTTTCTACTTAATACTGTTTCTTGCCACTTCTCCTCATCGATGTTAATCCCTACCAAGTATCTGCAAGCTAAATTTGACCTCAGCATTCCAGAAAATCTGATTTGCAATAATAAGACAAAAAATTGCCAACTACACCCAGAAAACTTTGGTATATGTGGAAGTAATGTATTTAAACCACAGTTACTTGAAAGTTCAGTTACTTGTAGCCTATTATAATGAAATAATTTCCAGAGAATTTTAAGCAATTTCCTTCTTTCATTCTCACATGAAAGCAGTAGTGTTCACATTATCTTAGAATTTTAAATGTAACATCAAATATCATTTACACCAAAGCCTTTTTTCTTATTTTATTAGGAAAAAGTATGTCCTATATATATGGAAAAATCTTTTGAAAGTCCTAGTCAAGAGGTCAGTTAGTAGATGATAGGAACCAATTTGCTTAATGACTTATTCATTGTTAGAAAATTGTGACTTTAGTGCTTTCTCGCCATTTAAAGTATAGTTTACAGCACTTACACTGAACTAAAACCATCAGAGTTACCTAGAAATTTGGTAGAAATAAATGCAAAATTGGGAGTCACATCATGAACATACTGAAATAGAAATGTTGGCAAAAAGAAAGAAAACATAATAATCCATATTTTTAAAGAAATCCAGGTGATTCTGATGTAGGCTAAGGTGAAGACCAGTGATTTAGGGAGGGTCTGGCATGGATAGGAGAATCCAAAGGTTTGGGTTCTAGTTTAGGTTACTTGCATATTGGAGATGTGAGTATGATAATGTCTCCTCTGCGCACTTTACTGGTTAAATGGGAATGTTGAGCCAAATCAATATTTTATTTACACTTTCAGTTTCTCACAACAGGAACCGAAGCAATATTTACACATATGTGTCAGATTTATTTCACTTAAGAGTATGATCTCAGGGTTCATTCATTTAGCTATAAATATCTCAAGTTAATCCTTCTTTATGGATGAGTTGTATTCATTGTATTAAAAAATATACATCTTTTTTATCCATTTATCGGTTGATGATCATTTGAGTGAGTTGCCAAAGATTGTCTTTTTAGATATTTTGATAGAGCAAAACCAAAACCAAAAGTGAGGTGAGTCCAAGGTGAGGAAAACATAGGAAATTGCAAGGTGAGCATAAGGTGGGACAGAACTGTGGTCAACCAATGAGATTAATTGCGTAGATAAAATTGATTACATCAGGAACAAATGGAGAAGGAGTCACATAACAAGTGGGCATGCTTAAAGAGCAGGGACTCTTCTTGCAGGAGGTTGGGATGGTGACTCCTGGCTTCCTCAGAGTGATAGAGACCTATTTAGAATATCAGTCCTTAGGATGTGTGCATATTTGTTTGTTCTTTTGTTTTGAGGCCTGGTTCACAGTGGGAGGTGTCTGTCTCACCCAAAGCTTCAAGGTATCTGGGCTTCTGCTCTGGCTCCTTCAAGGGCCTAGTCCTGTCTGACTGCCTAGAATATTTCTATCTAACTGATTTACCTGTAACAGTAGCAACACTGAAACTAGTGTTTTACCAAATAAATATCTGGATACAAAAGTATAGTCAAATTGAAACGTGGCAAATAACAAATGCAAGACTCTTTATTTGAAAGAATGATTGATCACACTTAACCCAAGTAATAATTAAAATAAGGAAAAGTTCAGCGGTTAATGCAGGGTGGGTCTCTGGACTATCTTATCATCTGTGCCTCTCTATTCTCCTGTGAGCACTTTCTACCACTGGACACTAAACCACTGAGCATAATCCACATAGATTCATTGATGCAATTTTAAAAAAGTGTGTTGGATTGATAACCGTATTACTAAGTTTTTGTTAGATCGTTGAACAGAACTGTTTGCAGCCTTATTGTTTGAATGTCCACTTTGTATGCCTTAATTTTGTAACATGAACAACTATTTCTAAGAAGACAATATGTAATTTATCAACGAGTGATTTCTTACTGTTTTTTTTTAATTCTGTATTATTTCTACATTTTTTTCTGTTTTGCTTTTTTTTCTCTTTAAATAAAATTTAAAAAAAGGCATAACAGATAACAGGACTTCTTCAACCTCTCAGATACCAATTGATATAAGAAAATATTCCAGACAAGACTTTAAAAGCATCTTGGTTGGTCTAAACTGAAATACAATTGACTTGTTATTTGTGTGTGAAATCTGTGCTTAGTGATACTTCCTTACTTAGTAGCAGGCTTATTAAATGTGGAAATTTCCCACTGACCATCTAGTTTATTCATAGTTTTGCTCTAGTTTTTACCCTTACAGATACTTAGAAAACTCATTTTATAGGAATACTGCAAAGGCAAATCTTCAATCAATCCATGTATAAGTTTTACAGATTTCAAATACATGGGTAAAATTTCAATGTAATAATATGGCATTTCTTCAGAGTGTGGAAAATGTCAAAGTTATACACCCTTAAATTAAATCAAGTGCTCCAGACACCGAAATCAGTTACTATGGGATTAAATAGTAATGGTTTCAGAAGTAAAACGCTTCAGTACATGCATTTTAAAATAACTTCTTTTTTTCTAAATTGATATAAAAGGAAAAATCAAAATATCTGAGTACTCATATGAGAAGAAAATTCTACTCAGGCACCAAACCTTCAGTGTCTATCCCTTGAAAATCCATAGCATTGTAGGGATTAACCAGCATTCAAAAATTATTTTTAAATAACTGCATTATTTTGAAAATGTTTTAAGGTACCAATAATTGCTTTATGTGTGGGTGACTTTTTAAATTAAAGAGTAATTGATAGTATGATAGATGATTAAGTTAATATCCTTCAAAATCTTTTTTATTTTGTATTATTTTGTATTTTGTATTTTGTATTAACATGAGATAATCCCAGTTCCCTTACAGGATATCCAGAGTGGCATTTTATAGAGTGGTCACTGAGCATGTGTTATGTACTTTTTGCTTTGTTAGGAGGTAAAGGAAGAGAAGCACAGAGCTGGTGTGATGTTAGAGTCACAGGGCTTGCAAAGAAAGATGTATATATATATATTAACGTGTAAGCATAGAGCTTCTGCTTTTGGCTCTTTGAAATATCAACGATATGCCTGGAAATCATTAATTATTCATTCCTAAGACATAGCCTATATCTTGAAAAAAGATATAAACTTAAAATAAGAAGAAATGGATTAGATCAAAATGAGAAATTGCTCATATTTGTCTCCCTTACTTCTCAGCTTATGCATACATATGACATGCTAGACACACATATGTATATGTCTAAGGTATACAGCAAATAAATATCTGTCCATCGATCATCTCATCTCCTTAGAAATTGTTATAAGAATATCCAACAAATGCATAAATATTTGTTCACACACACACACACACACACACATGCACACATACAAAACAAACAAACAAAAAAAACCCCAAAAAAACAAAAATCACTACTGTCTCCTAATAAGCACAGTGGAAGGCTGTGGTGTTTGAGCCATGATTTTCTCCTCTCAACCCAAAGAGCTTGACTTGATGAAACCTCCATTAGTGGTAGGTTTGGTAAGAAAAAAAAAAAGAGGGGGTCTTTTTCTTCTTGGCTCCCAATCAAGCTTCACTATATCTTTCGAGAAGCAACAGCCCTTCCTACTTGTCATCTGCCACAGCATGGTTAAGTTATGAGGAGGACTGGCCAAAACTGGGAGGCCGCAGCATGCAGTATCCCCATCTCTACAGGACAGAGAACTGCCCTCTGCCCTGCACTGTGACAATGCTGCCACCTCTATGGTCCTGATCACAGGTTTCTCTCACAGTAGCTAGCCTGCTGGGAACTGCAAGCCAAGATCCAAGGTCACATAGACCCAGGATGTGGGCTTAGAGTTTCTCCAGAGAAAGAAGCAGCTTGCAAGGAAAGTGACCTTTAAGATTCATAGAGAAGAATTGCCTTTATTTATATAGGGGACGGAGAAGTTGAAGCTAAAGCATGCTCTGTGGATAGTCACTCCTCTTAACTAAAACAACAAGCAAAGCCCTTGGTAACCTCACAGAGAATCACAGAAAGATGCACCTCAAAAGAGCCTTTTGGAGACACAGTAATCTCAGCAGCAGTCTCTGAACCCACCATTGTCTTCACTGGATCAGACTGCTGAGCACCATACACTCCAGGGCATTGCCAAGAATAACAGCAATCACCCAATATTAGCGGAGTCCACTGTGCAAGGTATAATACAAGGCGAAGCAGATGGTGCCAAAGATGAAGGGAAAACACAGACAGGGGCTTGGAAAAACTGTCATCTCAGGAGGGATGTACACGTACCCAAGGCTATATTTTCAGAAGAGTGACAGCAAAGATTTCACACTGAGAAGAAAATAGATTTTACTGAAGCAAATAGATGTTACAGCATTTTCTGCAACTTACCTGCTTAAGTTGTGAAACAAACACAGAAATGACCACAGAAACAAGCTCCATAGAGAAAGGAGAGGATTTGATAACCAGAATTGCTAAAATGTATTATGCAAAAATCCCATATTTAACAAAAGAAATTATGAGGCATGCAGGGTGTGATATATCCACAGAAAAAGTGGTCACAGAAATTGCCTTTGAGAGAGGCCAAATACTAGATTAAACAGAGATTTGAATGCAACTATTATAAATCTATGTGAGGAACCAAAGGAAATAGTGCTTGAGGGACTAAGGAAAGGTATGAAAACAATGTCTCATCAAACAGTGCAGAAATGATTTTAAAATCACATGGAAATTCTGTATTGGAAAACTCCAATTACTGAAAAGTTCATTACAGTGCTCACCAGTGGTTTTGAACTGAAGAAAGAATAGGTAAACTAAAACATAGACAGAACTTACGCAATACAGTGAAAATAAAATGGATAAAAATGAACAGATACCTAAATAGGAGGCACTGTTAAATGCACATTAGTAACTGAAATCCAAGAAAAAGAACAGAGAGGAAAAAAAAAAAGAAGAAGAAGAAACAAAGGTTAAACACATCCAGTGCTTAGGAAGAGATATTGATTTGCATATGTAAGAAAACGAACAAACTCCTAGTAGAGTAATTAGTGAAAAAGGCAAACGCAGATACTTGGAAATTGAAAAATGAAAAAAAAGTGAAAGTTAAAGACAAAGAGGAAATCTCAAAAGCAAGAGATAAACAATTTATTGCATAGGAACCTGCCTCATGATTTTGCTCTTTGAAACCCTCTTGGAGAAATGGACTTCTTGGCAACCCATTGTAGACTCATCCTGTCTCTCAGGAGCTACCATATTTCTCATTCGTACTCCCCATTCCTTTTCTCCAACAAATTTTCCTACTCAAAATTTATAAAATAGGAGAGAAACTCCAAGATGAAATTTGGTGGACCAGAAGACAGTAGTAGAAAACACACTCAGAGTGCTCAGAGAAAAATAAGCCATTAACCAACAAAACTGTTTTTCAAAAATGAAGGGAAAATAAAAATTTTATCAAACCAATGAAACCTAAGAGAATTTGTTTCTAGCAAACTAACTTTATAAGAAGCAATAAAACAAAATCTTTAGGCTGAAAACAAACAGATGGGAATTGTAATCCATACAAAATAGAAAAAGTATTTTTTATGTAATCCATAAAAAATAGAAAAAGTATATGTAAAAGTAATCAAGTTCTCTTCACTACCCATAATTGATTTAAAAGTTAAGTGTAGAAAACATATAATTGTTTCCTTGGGCCAACAAACCAGGTGGTTGGGAGAAGAATTGTTATAATTTAGCTAAGAAAATGATGCCAGCCTGAAACAGCTAATAAGAAGGTAAATATAACAAATTTTAAAATATATATTTGCTTTTTTCTACTTAACAATTTTAAGAGACATAAAGTTATATAATACAATAATTGTAACAATACATTTTCCTGATTCAGTGTGTGTGTGTGTGTGTGTGTGTGCATGCACAGAAATGGGAATAAATCCAACTATACAAAAGAACAATTCTCACTATATGTGTAACTCTGGGATTTACTCAGTAAGTCCTGAACAACTACTAAAAAAAGAAACTGAAAACAATAGGGAATGCTAGAACGATGCACATGCCTATAATCCCCGGTACTCAGGAGGCTGAGGGAGGAGAATTGCAAGTTCAAGGGTACCATGTACAAGTTAGTGAGTCACTCTTTAAAGATAAATTTTATAAAACAGCTGGGTAACTATATTAGCACTTAAGTATTTTGGGTTTGATTCCCAGTAGCACTTAACAAGTAATGTATCATATGTAACATGTGGTATGTTTTATATAGTATGATACAATACATAATATATATGAAAACAGTCACCCTAGCAGTGAGATTGTACCCAAGGATCCATGCAGTAAAGGCTTAGTCTCCAGAGAGGCACCACAAAGAGGTGGGAACTACTCAGAGGTCTTGGGGCCACCGAGCGCAGTCCTCAGGGTGATAGTGGGGCCTGATCTTGAGGCTTTCTGTCTTTCACTTCTGGGTCAGAGGTGGGTGATTTTGCTTTTTGGCCGAGCTCTCCAGCTGTGATAGAATACCCAGGCCCAAAGGAGGAAGGTGGAACAATCACAGGACAAAATTTCAAGAATCTGAGACAATATATATTTCTTTGCTCACTGGTTTTCTCAGGTAATTTTTTATGGTGAGATTTCTAGAAACTGAACTCAAGGCCTTCACACTGAGCTATATACATCCCTGGTTCTCTTTTTATTTCCTTTTTGCGACAGGTGCTCTTGAAGTCACTGTGGTTTTGAACTTGTGATCCTCTTGCCTCAGCCTAGAGTGCTCTGATTACATAAAAAGATACAGGTATGGATCATGAAGCTTGGTCATCAGGTGTTTTTTACAGTGATGGTAAGGTCATTAGCACAGAAAATCTTATACTAAAATACATGTTTATTCAATGTGAAAGACAGCAGCAAAGGAAATACAGAGGAACAAAAATGACATAAAATCAAGAAAGCAATATAAAAATGGCATATATAAATTAACTTTTCAATAACAATATTAAATATAAATGCATTAAGCAATCCAAACAAAAGGCAAGTTCTCATACTGTACTAAAAATGAAGACCTAACTACATACTATGTACAGGAGAGCAAAGTTAGTTCATTTTAATTGATACAGATAGGTTGAATAAATGATGGAAAACATATATAATGAAAACAAAAGCTATGAGAAAACTAGACTTATTTTACTAGTATCAGACAAATGACTTTAAAATAAATAATTTATTTTGATTCATTTCATTTTATTAATTTGATTAAGGTTCAGGTAAAAAGTAGAGAAAGTAACTAATGAGAATGCCTATCTTTCATAAATTGTAGAGTGGTCATAAAATCATATGAGTGTAAACTTTTAAAAACAAACTATAAGGAACTGTAAAAATGTGTTAATTGAACTGGTATACAGCTTGAAACCTTTAAATAAACTTACAAATTTTGGAAAAATAGCTTATTTTAATCATCAATCCTGATGAGCAAGCTCTTTTTTTCATCTCCTTTTTTGAGATGTGAAAAAATACATACGATTTTTACATCATTCAAGAATGTGGAGCTTTGAATATGGTGTCACAGAATCAGTTTTCAGTTTCACATTGAGAGTAAGCCAAGAATTGCTAAATAGTTTAAAATTCAATAGTAACAAAATTTTCCCCAAGGTTTGGTGGATTTGCATTGTTATAGTTTTGTAGCAACCAGGGAACTTACAAATAACACAACATAATTGTTTTTTAAGTAATAATTTTCCGAGTATTACACAAAGTAAACAGTACTGGAAGTCACTGCTCAATGAGTTTGAAACCTAGCCTTTGCTGCCGTTTGCACAGTGATATTTTACTGTGAAAGGAAAGGCTGAATCCACCCTCATGATTAATACTTAGAGCAACTGTGGAGACTCTGCTCCACCTGACCTTCTGCTGCTGCCCAGGGCTAAAGTGAGAGACAGCATGGGGACCCCTGCTTCTGCCTGATGTCTGCAACCCACAACACTGCGTGTCCTCTGTCCACTCAGACTCCTCAGTGGGTGCTGGCACTGGCACTGGGACACTTCCTCCCGGGAGCAGATCACCTTCCTCTTCCCTAGAAGTCCCCTTGTGAAAGTTTGGAGGTTCTTTTCCTGACAACCAACTGGAATTCTGCCTCACTCATATTCACACTGCTACACCTAGGGCCTTGTGCCATATTAGAAAGCCTAAGTCTTCATTTACTTGTACAATTGACAAGATACCAAGCTGATTTAAAACCTTTTAAATATTGACATCAGCAAATATTTGTACTTTATATAAAGTTTGAAGAAATAAAACAAAATGTGTATGATGACTTGCCATAAAGCTTTATGACTCAACACTGCAAAATAGAAATAAGAGTTTTAATCATCAAAGTAGCAGATTCTAGGTGACTTAGCTTTGGTGAATCTTAAAAAAATATATAGTTAAGTGACTATGTAAGATTTCAATATATTTGAATTTTAAATAATGCTTGAAGTTATTATGAATTGTAAAACATTCAAGATTTCTTAGTATAGAGTCATTCATTAATTTATGCAAATACTGATTAAAATCTTAAATGCCGTAGAATGTGCTGTTACATTAAATGGAGTTCCTTTTTTAAGGGATTTTGAAATGAGCCACACACTTAAACTCACTATGTAACAGCTACATGGTATGCATTACAATGATGATATTACTGGAATTGCGCAAAATACCAGGCAGGATGTCATATGAGGAATGAAGCTACCTTTCAAAATCATTAGTTTTTTCTCAAAGACTCAGAAGTATATTTATTTGTTTTTTTATGTCACAATTTTAATATTATCAAGCATATCATTCTTTAATTCTGAACTTTTTTCTTTTGGAGAGTTTAACTATACTCCAGTACTGTTTTCCATGTATTTCATACCTAAAAGGAAAAAAAAAAATCTTTTTTTCATCCTAACTTCATGAATGATACTACCGTAAGAATCAAAGTGGTTGCCAGTCATCTGTAAAGGCAGTGGTGACAGCCCTGAAAATGCCTGGGTTTGCCACCTGACTCCTGTGAGCATCTCACAACTTCCATGATCAGGAAGAGAAGAACTGGGCATTTCTTCCTCAGGAGAAGAAGTCAGCGGAGACAACAGACTCAGAAGGATGTGAGCAGCAAGGGTGGGGACTGAGCCTGGGCCTACCAATGACATAGATGCTTGCACTCCTGAGGTGGTGCTGTAACTTTAATAAATCCTAGTCAGAAGCAGACACACCAGTAGAGCAGTGCCCATGCCCAACACAGTAAGCACACCCTGACACAAGGGTGTGACAGCTCACCAACGCAAAGCTGGCTCTTTATTTTTCATCCCCATAGCACAGTGCAGCAGAAGTAGAGACTAACCAACCAACCTGATCCTGGGCGAAGACAGTGCCCAAGGAGAGAATGCAGCAGCCAGATGCCACAGTCACAGACACTAAGGTGAACAGCCGACTCAAACCCCTGCACTGTAGCCTACACCCAGAAGTGCAGAGAGGGTTGGGCATCTTCTCCAACTACCAGTGAGAACAAGAACTGATCACGGCCCGGGCAGAAATGGGCAAAGCGGGCAGAGAGTCTCTGGAGCAGCCAGGGCACCTCAGAAACCCACAGGTCCTAAAGCTAGGAATAGACATTGTGACTGGATGGATCCCAAGACTGTAGATCATGAGGAAAAAATACTCATTCAATAACACAGGAATTTCAATCTACAGTAGCACAGACAAAAAAAGAGCATTAAAGCTTGAAATAACACAGGAATTTATTCTTTAATTTTATCTTTTTCTGATTTTTTTCTATTTTTTATCTTTCATTCACTGAGTTTTACATTTCTTACTTTCCCCACTCTTTTAGGTTTTATTTAGTCTTCTCTCTTTTCTTCTTTCAAATAACGTATACATATCCACAGTGTATCTAACTAAAGAGAGAAAAGGCCCAAGTCAAAGCAACTAGAATTGAAAAAGATGACATCACAGTGGACAGTGCTGATTTAAAAGATTATTAACCACTACCGTGCAAACATGCATGCCAATAAATAGGGGAATTCAGAAGAAATGGATGGATTTCTAGATATATGCATTACAAAAATTGAAACAAGACTAAAAACACTAAATAATCCAATAATCATTAATAAAATTGAGTCAGTAATAATAACTAGAAAAAAATCTACCAACTAAAAAAGGCCAAAGTGTGGATGGGTTCACTGCTAAATTTTTAAAAACTTCAAGGATATTTTATTGCTAATATATCACCAATATTGAAGATTTTTAATGAAACTGCAAGGGAAGGAGCACTCCCTAAGTCATTCTTGGAAGCTATCATTGCAAAACTGGACAATGATCCACCAAAAAAATAGAACTATAGACCACTTTCTTTAATAAATATAGATGCAAAAATCCTTGATGAGATGGTGCCAAACATAATGCAATAAATTACCAAAAACATCATACATCATGACAAAGTAGTTTCTGTGCCAGTGATGCAAGGATGGTTCAACATATACAACTGAGTAAATATAATATATCACATAAACAGGAAGGACAATATTCCCATGATCATTTCAATAGACAGAAAAAAACCTTAGACAAAAATCTAGCAGACTCTCATGACTAAGAAAAATAGTCACTGAAGAAAACAGCTGTAAAAGGATCTTATCTCAATCTGATAAGAGCTATTTATGACAAATCTAGTGCAAACATTATATTATAACTAGAAAAATATTGAAAACTTTCCCTCTAAAATCTGAAATAAGACAAGGGTGTGCACTATCACCACTCCTATTCAACACAGTACTTGAAATGTTAGCAACATTAATTGGTCAAGAAAAAGAAATCTGTATAGGAGAGGAAGAAGTCCATTTATAATAGTTTTCAGGTAGCATGATTCTCTACATAGAAAAACTACCAAAATCCAGCAAAAGACTCTTAAAATTAATAACCAAATTCAGTAATGTACTAGAATACAAAACCAACATGCACAAAAATCAATCATTTTCCTGAATACAAATAATGGACCCATTAAGAGAGAAATTAGAAAAATTACCATTCATAGTAGCACCAAGAAAAATTAAATACTTAGGAATTAACTCAAGTGAAAGACTTCTACAATAAAAAGGGACCTTCACTCTGAAGAGGGAAGTCAAAGAGGACCTCAGGAAGTGGAATGATGTCCCTGCTTCTGGATAGGTACAAGCACTATAGTAAAAATGGTCATACTTCTGAAATTGGTATCCAGGTTTAATGTAATCATATTCAAAATTCCAACAGCGTTCTTCACAGAACTGAACAACACCATCTTAAAACTCATATGAAACCAGAATATATTCTGAGTGCTAAAAGCAATTCTAAGTGAAAAGAGCTAAAGCTGAGGCAACACAATCCCATATTTGAAGTTGTATTGCAAAAGTAGTGTGGTAAAAACAGCATGGCACAAAAAATAGATGAGTGTATAGTGGAACAAAATAGAGGATGCAGAAACAAACAGAAGTACATTCAACTGTTTAATCTTTGACAAAGGGGCCAAAAACATACTCTAAAGGAAAGAGAGCCTCTTTAATAAACAGTGCTGGGAAAACTGGACATTCACATGCAGAAGATTGAGTCTACACCCATATCTCTTACCATTCCCTAAACTAAAATCAAAGTGGATTGAATAATTAAATGCTAAAACAAAAACACGTAAAAGGCCAGCAGACAAAACAGGCAACACTCTTAAAATCCTAGGCAAAGGCAAGTACTTTCTGAATAGAACTCCACTTGCACAGGAAATAATACTAATTATCAAAAAATGGGATCATATCAAATTAAGGCTTCTGCACAGCAAAAGAAACAACCAACGAAGTGCAAAGACATGCTACAGAATGGAAAAAGCTTTGCCAGCTATTCCTGATGACTAATTTCTATAATATATAAAGATCTCAAAACAATTAGACTCTCCAAAATAAAAGACCCAGTCGATAAATGGGTAAGCAAAATGCTTAAAGAGTTCACAGAAGAAGACTACAAATGCATGAGGAAATCCTCAACATCGCTGGTTATTACAGAAATGGAAATTAAAATGACACTGAAATTTCATCGTATCTCAGAAAGAATGCCTATCATCAGGAAATCAAATTGCCAATGCTGGTAAGGCTGTAGGGGAAAAGGCACCCTTCTAACTGTTGTAGACACATCATCTTAGTACAATCACTTTGGAAACCAGTATGGAGATTTCTGAAAAAGACTGAAATTAAAAATGCCAGCTGACCTAGTTATTCTCTTTCCAGGTATCTTCACAAAAGAGTCACAGACAACCATATTACAGTGATACAGTCATGCCTATTTTTATAGCTGCACGATTCATGAATGCTAAATCTTGCAAGTGACCTAATGTATGTGTCCATGAACAGATGAATAGATAAGGAAAATATGGTATTTATATGAAATGGAGTATTGTGAATTGAATTGAAGAAAGATAAACTTGAGTCATTTGTAGGAAAATGTATACACCTAGACACCATAAAATTGAGTAAAATAATTCAGATGCACAAGCTTAGATATCACATGGATTCCATTATATAAGAAACCCAAAGTATAAATAATGAACAAAATGAAACACAGACATTAAGATGTAGGGAAACAGATCTTTCTCAAAGATGAAGGGGACCAAGAGATGGAGGGAAGGTTCAAGGAGGGAAGGCAAAGGAAATAAAAATGAATTAAAATGTGTTATGTATGTGCACCATCTCCATAAGGTAATGAAAACTTTGTATTCTCCAACATATCCAAAAAGAGGGAAGGATCAAAAGATGAATAGAAGAGTGAGAGAAAGAATGGAAAGTGGATAAGAATGAGTAGGTACTATGTGTATGTACCAATCCTCCACAAGTAATGTAAAAAATATTCTCTGCAATCATGTACTACTAAAAATAGAACAAAAATAAGACCGTAGTAATAAAAGGGCAGACATTTGACTAACTGGGCAATAGAGATGCAGGTACCTTATTAGCTTTCAGTAACTGAAGTGCAGAATTTTAGGAATCTTGTCTTTTTTTACCATTTATTTTTCAAGACTGACAAAGTGGATATACCCATTGTGAAAAACAAGTGAGATCAAATTATTTGTATTATAAGCATATAGAATTAAAACTAAAATATTTATGTATCAATCTGAAAGTACAGGTTGATTTCTGTATAATATTCTTGAATAGTAAATTCATTTTCAAAATAATTCACAAACAATGTTATTATAACCATTTAAAAAAGTGAAACTTGACTTCACAGTTTTTCAGTATGGGTAGATTAAAGCAAAGACTCACTCTTCCTCATTCTTCCCTGCATGTACCACATACATTTATTGTCAGGTCAAAGATTTACACAATTGCACACAGATGACCAAACCTATGTATTTTGTGTTACTGCTGTAAATTTCCTTACAATCACACACTCTTCAGTGTACCAGAATAAACATCTACATTTCATTCTGGGTAGGTAAACACTGTACATGCAATAATGTAAGCAGTTTGATTAGGTACATGCTTAAGCGACTTTAAATAAAAATGCTTAGGTTTCCACCTCTGCTTCTTTGCAGAGAGTAATCTCAAGTTTTTAATACTTTCAGTTTAATTGCAGAATATGGCAGTTTATAAAAATGTACAAAAATAGAAGTCTGAAAAATGATAAAAGCAAAAACAATGAAAGCACCAACACATCAAAAGAAAATAAAATTTCCCATAGTTTTGAAGACACTGCACCTCATGAGCCATTTTTCTTCTTCAATTCTAATGGTAATCACCATCCTGATAATTATGACAGATAATGTATTACTTTCTTATTCAGACTGATCACTGGGCCAGGGATATAGCTCAGCGGCACAGCACCAGCCTGGCAAGTATGAAGTCTGGAGTTTGATTCTCAGTACAAAAAACAAAACAAAACAAAACAGCAACAACATCAAAACTCAGATTGATCACTTTCCTCTTGTGATTAATATAATATTTGCAAAGTTCATTAATATTGGTGTACATAGTTCTATTATACCCTTCTTTTTTTGTCTGGAAAATGTCATACACTATGAACATATTCAAAAATAACTAATGTTAATCATATTGTATTACATTGTATGAACTTAACAATTTTAATTTTCAATAGGCCATTTTTTACTGAATTTGAACTATTAAACATGATTCTGTTCAAATAATTTTTGAATTATAAATAGGATACTTGGAAAGCTGCCTTTATCACAAGGGACCTGTAAGGACAGACACCGAATTCGCTCCTTAATTTGTGTCCTGCTTCTGTTAACTGTGGGATGATGAGACTCGGAAGTCAGTGCAGAGCTGCCTGGGAAATGATTTCCCAAAGTCCTGGATACTAAGGTTGGCCCCTGACATTGACAGCTTACTTAGGTCATCTGTTTTTCTTTCCTGCAGTTCCCCAGTCCCTATCGCAGTACCATTATGTCCTAAGGGAAAGCACATTTTTTTTCCTATATGTAAGGAAACAAAACTATGATAAATCCTCCAGGTTAAAGTAACTAGGGCTCCCCACTCCCACCCCTTTACATCTGCTTTTCAAGCCTGTAGTCTCTATATAATCTAATTGGATATCTCAAGCTGAGAAAGGACTGCTTGCTTCAGCCTGTCTGTCTGTTGTCTGAAGCGTCGGACCCTTTGTTTTTAATGGGTGAGAAATCCAGATAATATTGAGATTCATAGAATAATTCATTCAATTAAAAATATTTCAAAAATATTTGTTTTTCTGGTTTCATGGCTCTGCGACAGATAAAAGATACAAGGGAGAGAGTGTTATGCTTCATCTTTCTACTGCTACAGCTTTTCCTTTGTTGAATTCACTAACTTATGTTTGTTTGAATTGAGAATCCCTGTCTACAATCCGTAACTGCTGGAAATGAGAATTTTTTTTGAAGTTTTCAGAAATTTCCTATCAGTTGTTATGGACTAAATACAGTAAATCGCTGACTTACAAACATTTGGGCTGTGAACTGTCACAGATGTGAGGGGCGTCCCATTATGGACACTGGTAGAGGTGAATGGATCCTGGAAGTAGCCGAAGTGTCTGCTGGACTTTGCCACAGTTGTGCTCTGTGTGCTCAGCGCACAGTCAGCAGTGCATCCGAGAACAGCGCTCAGTCAGAGTCAGGATAGTTGGAAGCAAGAGGAAAAGCAGGGGATTGCTTGCAAGTGCAAAGCAACAGCCATGGAATCTAACTGAGAGATTGGACCAAGCTGAAAGATGGTAGACACCACTCCGCCATCTCCACTCTGTCCTTCCTCCTCCGGTTAGAAACTTTCCTGTCCGTTTTCTCCATGCCATTCCCTATATGCCAGTTGTCATCCTGTACTGGACCATCATTTTAAGGTAGCTGTAAGAGTAAAAATAGTTTATTTACAGTTGCACTGTAGTATACCATCATCCTAATTGTAAAACTAGTTTACAGTGTCTGTGAATGTGTGTGCGCATGTGTGTCTGTGCTTTGCATTGCACATGTGTCAAAGTGTATAAGGTTCTCTTTGTCAGGCTTGTGAATGGATCTGTCTTATGAATGTTGGAACTGAACTCATTCATAAGCCGGAGACTTACTGTGTATCAGAATCCAGAAATGAAAGCAGTATGAATTGATAATGTAGCTATTTCGTTATTCACATATACCCAGTATGTTTTAATACATAAGAAATAGCACTGTAGTTACGTGTGTAGAACTAGGGCACCCTATAACATACCTCAGAAGCTTTTGGGAAATGACGTGAGATGGGACTGACTAGTGACACACTTTGTAATGTCCTCAATTACTTACTGTGTCGCAAACCAAAGTTACCAGACTACTGCTCTAGAGACTTTGGATTAAATGAAGGTACAGGTGAACGACAGTAACCTGAAGCAAGGTAACTTAATATGGACAAAAGGCCTCCCCTTATAAACCAAATAACAACATTTTATAAAAGAGAAAACATCCAGCTTTTCTACTTTACCTAACAGGAAGAATAAAATGACCTATATTACAGTATGAGAAAAAAAAAACCTCTGAATTTAATTTCTGTCTCCACAGCAGATTCAGAACATAACTAATCATCAATATAATTAAAAAGATAAATTAAATTGAAGTATGCAGTAGCATTTGACATCACTCTCGAAAGTACTTTGGAACACAGAGTAATTAATAATTCATAAAATAGAGGAATAATATGTATGCCTTTGGAAAAAATCACTATTTGGGCAACATTCTGCTCATATTTAATAATGTTGCCTTTAGTAAAATAACAAGAGTCACCAACATGGAGCAATTAGGTCAGACAAAGTAGGAATTAATTACTGGAGACAGGCCCATATGTCACAAAAGCATCACACACATTCTCTACACTTGGAGAGGGGAAGATTTATTCTTGGAAAGCCTTGAGTTCACAAATGTGACATCGCTGCAAAACTTAGAACCATAAGTGACTTTGAAAATGCAAATAATGAAGTCACAAAGTTAGATTAAATACAAATTAGGTCACTTTCTTCTAGTTCTTAAATTACTAAACATAAATCAAACAATTCCTAAGTGGTGTGATTTCAACAGGAATCATACTCCATTTCAATAGTAATGGCTTTGATATGAACAGGAACCAAATCGTAAATATAGTTTTGGCCCCTGATTCTATCCATGTGCATGTTAGTTCTAGCTAGTACAGGAAACGGTTAGCAATCAGTTTTCCGGCTGCAGATACATGGTCCAAATTCAAGACATAGCCACGTATTTAGTTTCTGCATAAAGATTTTAGTCCTTAACAATCACTATCAATTTTGATTTTTTATCACTAAAACATTATCAAATTTAGAAGATACATTTTCACTAACAGAATATTTAAAAATATTTTCTATTTAAATGAAACAAACAAAAGAAAGTCAATCATTTTTCTTTAGGCCTTTATGGAAGTTAACCATGGTTATTTGAAATTGGATGCTGTCTCAATCCTGATTTCAGAACTGAATTTATTTTTCTATAATTTGAGACTTCAGTTTTATGGACATAGAGATTTTTGTTTGTTTATTTGTTTGTTTGCTTAAATATTGCCTAAGAGTGGTCCTCAAATTTTCACCTGCATCAGATTCTCTTCAAAAGCATTTTCAGATAAAATGCAGGATGCCCAAATTTGAATTTCAGATAAACTGCATATTTTGTAGCATGAAAGTTTCCTAAAAATTGCATAGGATGTAATAGTGTTAAAATTACTCAGTGTTTATCTGAAATCCAAAAATGCCAGAGTGTCCTACATTTTACTCAGTAAATCTGGTAGTACTGTACTATTGTTAAAACTGTTGCTCAACGCAGATTAGTAAAAAACAAACAAATAGATTTCTGGTCCTACTCTAAGGCCAGCCATAATCCAATATGTCCAGAATTTACCTTACCTAAAGAATTTACCTTGTTTAATTCTTTGGAGTACATCCTATGCAGTCAGCTTTTGTTCGTGAAGACTTTGCCTCCACCGATGTAAAGAGTTCTATCTATTCTCTTCCAGCAGACTTCGTGTTTCTGTTTAATATTTAGATTTCTAATCCATTTTAATTTTAGTTTAGTGCGTGGTGATAGATATAGGTTTAGTTTTAATCTTCAACGTGTTGAAAACAAGTTTTCCCAGGATCATTTATTAAAGAGGCTTTCTTTCCATGAAGGTGTTGGACCCTTTTGTCAAAGATAAGGTAGGTGAGTGTGTTTGCAGTCTTTTTTGCATCTTCTAATCCAGTCCATTGATCTTTGGATCTGTTTCTTTTTCTCTTTTTTTTCTTTTTTCTTTTTGCCAATACCATGCTTTGTTTTAAATCACAGTAACTCCGTAGTATAACTTCAAGTCAGGAATTGTGATGCTCCCTGCTTTGCCTTTGTTGCTCAGAATTGTTTTCAGTATTCTAGGTGTCTTCTGGTTCCAGATGAATTTTAGGAATGTTTTGTCTAGTTTTGTGAGGCATGCCAATGCTTTTTGACTCAGATTGCATTAAATATCTATAGCAATTTTGGGAGTACATCCAGTTTTACTATATTGGTTCTTCCTACCTATGAGCAAGGTATATCTTTCCATTTTCTAATATCATCTTTGAGCTCTTTTTCAGAGTTCTATAGTTTTCAATGTAGAGATCTTTTACTTCCTTTGTTACAATGATTCTTAAGTATCTCTTTTTTAATGCTATTGTGAAAGGTGAAGTTTCTGTCTCAGTGAGTTCATTATTTGTATACAGGAAGGCCATTGATTTTTGAGTGTAGACTTTGTTGAGGTCTTATTTTATTAAAAATCTTTTGTGCAGCAAAAGTAATTACCAACAGAATAAAAAGACAACCCACAGAGTGGGAAAAAATTTTTGCTAACTGTTCCTTAGACAAAAGACTAATATATTGAGTTAAAAAAAAACCTCAAAAGAAATCAGACCTCCTAATTTAAAGACCAATTCCGAAAGAGAGCATCTGAAATGAATAGACACTTTTCAGAAGAAGTACAATTGGCACATAAATACATAAAAATTGTTCAACATCATGGATCATTTGAGAGACGCCAATTAAAACAATGTTGAGATTCCATTCATGCCAGAAAGAATGGCTATTATCAACAAATCAAGCAATAACAAATGCTAGAAGGGCTGTGGGGAGAAAAGACCCCTTCTCCACTGTTGGTGGAGTGTAGACTGGTACAACCACTATGTAAATCTGTGTGGACATTCTTCAAAAAACTGAAATTAGGTTTTCCATTCAACCCAGATATTCTCCTTCTTGGTATCTTCTCAAAAGAATTAAAACCAACATACCCCCGTGATATATGCACACTCAATTTATAATGGCATAGTTTTGTAATAGCTAAAATGCCTTGGCTTTGGTGGCTTCACACTGTGTTTCAGCCAGGCACTTGTGCTGACCCCCACTCTTCTTGAGGCAGGAGGACAGAAGAATATGAGGTGATTTAGCTGCTGAAAGCCTACACTGTCACCACCATTGGTATATGCTTTGTGCTCACTCTTCCTAACTTGTCCACCTATATTCTGGCCTCTGTAGAGGGTCTGGACTGTGTTCTGCACCTTTATTTATCTTCATACCTGCCTGAGACTCTCAGTCTTCATCTCTGTTTTCTGGACTGTGTGATCAACTATTTATTTTCTGGCCTCTGCCAGTTCCACAGTGGGATTCATTCAGCCCCCTGCAGCACAACTCAGGTTTATATGACAACATCCAGAGTCAGTAGTTTCCAAGTGCATCCTGCTTCATGATCCATTTTCAAGCCCTCCAGTGAGCCATTATGCAAAGCTCATTGCTGTGTGGGCTGTGTTCTTGGTCCTCCATGCTCTGCCATCCTGCATGTCCCCCTCCTACCACTTACGGTGCCATTCCAAGTACTGCCTGTCTTCCTAGGCAACTGCTTCATGATTGGCTTTCTATTCTCCTGATAATAGCTTTTACTGCCTTAATTTTGTGTTAATTTTGTGGTTTCTTCCCCAAGAGCAAAATGGTGTTCTTTGTATTTTTACAATTTGTTTCTCTTTTTGAGACAGGGTTTTGTTATGCAGTTCAGGCTGGGCATGAACTCACTTCATAGCCCAAGCTGGCCTTGAACTCACAGTGATCCTTCTGCCTCAGCCTCCCGAGTGCTTTATACATTGTAATGTAGATTCTCAACACAAAACAATATATCTCACTCCTAAAGAGGAAAATTCCAGATCATAGAAGTTTCACAACCGAATAATACAAGAATTGTAGAGAAGATATAATGCCACTACTTCTCAAACTTTTCATTGAAACTGAAAAGGAACAGTATTCTCAAACTGTTTCTGAAAGCAAGCATTACTCTGTTACCAAAACCTCTCCCCCAGAAAAGAGAACTACAGGCCAATATCCTTAAGGAACATAGACCCCAAAATCTTCAGTAAAATATTAATAAACAGAATGCAGTAAATTCGTCAAGAAGATTATTAACATGACCAAGTGGGATTCATCGGATGCAGAAAAAGCATTTATTGGAAAGACAAACTCCAACACTCATTAGTCCTAAAAACCTTTCAGAAAATTGTCTTTATCTCCATTTGATAAAAGCAAACTATGACAAAACAATAGACAGCATCATACTAAATAGACTAACAGCATCATACTAAATAGACTAAAACTGAAAGCTTTCACTCTAAAATCAGGAACAAGACAAAGATATCTACAATCATCATTCTTAATTCAATATAGGTCTGGAGGTATTAGCCAGAGCTATTAGACAGGTCACAAAAAAAAGATAAACAAACAAACAAATAAATATATAAATGGACTTGTAAATGACATTATAGTTTAAATAGAAGATCCTTAAAACTCGAAATACTTGTAGATTTAATCACCAAACTCATTAGTGTGACTGGATATACAATCAATACTAAAAAATTACATTTCTGTACACAAATAACAGACTCACTGAGAGAGAAGCCAATACTCTAAAAATTAATAGCATTTCAATACACAAACAACAAGCTCACTGAGATAAACATTAGGAGAAAACACCTTTCATAAGAAAAGAATAAATATGTAGGAATCAACCTAATGAAGTAAGTAAAAAAATATAAAACTATACTACTTCAAAAAAGAAGATCGAAGACAATATAAAAAAATGGAAAAATAGCCCTTGTTCTTGAGTAGGAAGAATCAATATAGTGAAAATGACCATATTTCCAAACTTTTGATACTGATTTAATGCAGTTATAATCAAATAACAATAATATATCTCACAGAATTAGAGAAAAAAATCCTAAAATTAATTTGGATTCAGAAGAGTCCTAGAATAGTAAAAGCAATTCTGAGCAACAAAGACAAGTCAGGGGGCATCGTAATTCCTAACTTGAAATTATATTGCAGAGCTATTGTGAGCAAAACAGTAAGGTACTGGCAAGAAACAGACCTGAGGATCAAAGGAACATATTAGAAGGTGCAAAAAGAACTCATCTTATTTTTGATAAAAGCCCAAAACCTTCACTGGAAGAAAGATAAACTCTTTAATAAATGGTGCTGGAAATTTGGGTGTTTCCCAAATCCCAAAGACTTAAACTAGACCCATAAATCTCATCACATTCTAAAATCAAAATGGATCAAAGATCTAAACAGAAACACTAAATCTACTGGAAGAGAGAATAGACAGAACTCTTGAAGATACAGGTATGGGCAAATACTTTCTGAACAATATCCTGATAGCACAGGACGTGTAACAAAGAATCAACAACTGGGATCTCATTCTTTTTAAGAGCTTTTGCACGGCAAAGAAATGACTAGCAGTGTGAAAAAATAACCCAGGGTGTGGGAAAAATTTTTGCCAACTTTTCCTCAGACAAAGTTCTAATATATGGAATATATAAAGAATTCAAAAAGTATCAGGCCTCCCAAAATTAAAGACCTAATCCAAAAATGTGCATCTGAAATGAACACAAATTTCTCACATAAAAAAGCAGAAATGATAAATAACTATGAAAATGTTCAATGTTAATGAACATTGAGAGATACAAATTAAAACAGTACTTAGGTTCCATCTCACTCCAGAAACAATGGCTACATAAAGAAATCATCAAATAACAAATGCCGAAGGGAGGGCTGTACAGAAAAAGGAAACCTTCCCCTTTGGTGGTGGAAGTGTAGACTGTTACAGTCACTGTGGAAATCAGTGTAGAGAGTCTTCAAATAACTAAAACTAGGGGCTCCACTTGACCAGTTATGACCCTTCTTAGTATTTTCCTGAAAGGGTAAAAGCATCTTATCATGCTGATATATGCACACCCATGTTTATAGAGCACAGTTTGTAATAGCTAAATCTTGTAAACAGCATAAATACCCCTCAATGAATTGATAGATTGTCTTTTTTTTAATATAATGGAGTACTACTCTACCATAAAGAAGGATAAGTTTGAGACATTTCTAGCTAAATAGATTCATTTTAAGACCATAATCTTAAGTGGAATAAATCAGATACACATGTTTAAATACTGCATTATTTCTCGCATGTGAGAAACCAAAAGTGTAAGTAAGGACGGTTCTGGCTTTTGTCCAGATGTCCCCCACAGCCTCACTCTGTTATAGCTGGGGCTTTTTCACAGGTGGCTGGATCAAGAGTGTGTAACTCTTGAATTCATTTATGGTGCAGTGTTGGCTTAGCAGCACTAGGATTATGTGATTTAGTGGTACTTACCCTAAATAGTCTGGATGAGAGACAAGAGACCGAAAGACCTGTGATCATTCTGTTGTGTTTTTTTTCCCTACTTTTTGCCTTCCGTGAATTGTTTCTCCTCTGTAATGCTTATCTGCCATGCCAGTCTGCCTGGAGCCAGCCAATTGTGGACTTAAATCCCTTCAAACTGTGAGCTAAACAGACCTTTCCTCCTTTAACTTTGGAAGTCAGGTATTTTGTCTCAGCAATGATAAAAGTAGCTAGGACAGAATTTGGTACCAGACAAGTAGGGTTGTTGCTGTGACTTGTGGGAAGGGGCTAAGTTAGGAATGGTTTGGAGATTATGGCTGAAAAAGTGGAGCTGGAATTCCTTAATTTGTACCTGGTAGGAGATACTAGTGAGAGATCAGAAGAACAGAATGCTGACAGAATGATAACAGTAATGATCAGGCTTGAAGGTTTCCACTGGGGCATAGGATTGCATTTGTTGTTCAAATTCAGATCATGTCTGTTATGCCATGCCAGAAATTTTCTCTGCATTTTGCTTGTTTCCAGAGACTTTGCCTGCTACTGTGATTAGGGGCAGTTGACTAATTTAATCTTGCAGAAGAAATTTCAAGGCAGCCAAAAGCTGAGCTCATGGCATGGCTACTTTTGGGAGATTTCACTCAGATTTACATTGAGAATCAAAAACAAAGAGCCCAGCATAATGATTTAAAATGTTTTGAGTTTGGTCAGAAAGGAAACTCTAGAAAATTGTAATCTATAAAGATGAAACAGAAGAGAAACTGGTCACATAAGACAATGGAAAAATGACCTGAGAACATTATAAGAACCGACCAGATTTCAATCTTTGCAGCCTCATAGAAGAAAATGTGAAAGACTTTGGCTTGAGAACAAAACCCTGGGGCACCATGTTCCAGAATGGTAGTAGTCTACAGAATTTGTTTATCAGGGTTGGGTGCAAAGTGTTCAACAATCCAGGCACTGACCCTTATATCCAAGAGAGTTAAACAAGTTTACTGCTTCAGCTGGTGTCAGACTTTAGCATCAACCATGTGGTGCTGGTTTTAAATGAATGCAGAATAAAAGAGTTACAGAGTCAGGAAGGTTTCTACCCAGATTTCAGAAGGCCTTGGAGGCCAGCATTTTGTCCCTGAGAGGGCAATACAGAAGCTGTGAAGCTGAAGTGATAGTGGAGGACCTAGAAGTTTGGAGAAGGCAGGAACATGTATGACCTGAGGAAAGTTACAAGGAGGGAGCAAAGCTAGCCCAAGAGAAAAACCACATGAGCTACAATTACTGGCAGTGTCCTGGGGCAGAACCACCCAAACTCTTTGGAGTTCACATTTTGCAACAGATTGTTTGCAATGCTGGAAATAGAACTGCAGGATTTAATGTTTACCCTGCTGGACTTTGGTCTTGCATTGTTCCTGTTCCTTACTAGCCCATTTTTAACTTTTGGAATGGAAATGTTTATCTTGTGCCATTGAATGTTGGAAGTGTATAACTTTCTTTTAATTTGTATGGAGGTTCACAGTTAAGAGTTTGCCTTAAATTTCAAGGGAGACTTTGGACTTGGAGTTTTCAGTAATGCTGAAACTTTTACAGCTTTGACAATTCTTACAGATGGATTAAATATCTTTTGCATATAGGAATCATAAGTCTTTGGCAGGGACTGGTGGATTGTTATGGCTTTTGTGTGATGTCCCCTCCAAAGCCTAGTGAATTCATCAGTAAGGCTTTTTCAGAGGTTGCTGGATCTAGAACGTGTAATGTGGGATTGACTCATGGTGGAATGCTAGGCTCACAGGAACTAGGATGAGAAATGTAAGTACTAACCACTCTGAATACCCTGGATAATATATGAGACTGAAAGAGTTGTGGTTATTCCTTGTTTGTTTTGCTACCTTTTGCCCCTCTCTTCTTCTCATGAACTGTTTCTGTACTCCAATGCCTGTCTGCCATGCCACCCTGCCTTGGAGCCAGCTAATTAAATAAACTAATCCCACTTTAACTGTAGTTGTCAGGTATTTTGTTCAGCAATGAGAAAAGTGACTAAGTAAGGATCAGATTATCGATACTGGGAAACACAAAAAATGTTTGCATGGGAAGGGAAACAAAGGAATGGGAAGAAGGAAAGGAAGGATGGGATGAGAGGAGAAAAGAGAATAGAAGGAAAAAATGGAAAAAACCTTTTGTAAGTAAGTAGGGAAAGAGGAATTGAAAGAAAAGGATGGGGAAAGGAAAAAAAGAAGAAAGTTACATATAGGTACAAATTCTATATGATGAATATTATGTGTATCTAAAATGTATCAGTAAGGCAAAAAAATTAAAAATACAAAAATTAAAGAGAGACTTTATGAAGATATTATATATTAGTCATGAATTGGATGTCTCACTGTTGAAAAATAGTTGTTTTTCCCAAAGTGGACAAATGCAAATACAACATATCAAATTACCAAAAAAGATAACACACTTAGAAATACAAAAGTAAGTGGCTGGGGATTTAGCTCAGCAGCTTAAGCACCTGCTTTGGAAGCGTGAGATTGTGAGTTCGATTCCTCAGTACCAAAAAAAAAAAAAAAAAAAAAAAGAAATACAGAAGTAAACTGTTCAGTTATAAATCTATGAATGAAATACAGATAATATCTGTAGCCCAAAGGAGTAGAAATTTTACATACAGCATATCTGGCTCTATACAATTAAAGGATCATTAGCAAGGAAAGGTATTCAAACTCCAGAAATATATATATATAATTTTTGCAAATATAATAAATATACTAGGAGAAGTAGTAGTAGGAACACATAAATTACACACAAAAAACACTTCACCCTTAAGTCTCTGGTATATAAAAAAAAACCTGAGAGAGAACAAATAATGACTATTAATTCAGTCACCCACTAGCTTCACTTATTTCCATTTAGTAATTATTATAGTTCAGCTCTTAGTTACTTTCTACTCATCGCTGAGACAAAATACCTGATGCCCAAAGTTGGGAAAGGAAAGGTTTATTTCTTACAGTTTTGGAGGTTTCAGTCCATATTCAGTTGGCTCCAAGGCAGGGTGGCATGGCGGGGTCGCAGTTCATGGCGGCTGCAAACAGCAAGGCGGAAACCAGCAAGAGAGAGACACACCTTCTTCCTGCCATTACATCACATCCTGGCTCCACCCCTAGGATAGTGTAGGACTCACACCCCCAATCCAAGTGCTAGACAATAAACTGATCACAAATGCATAATGCAAAGGCTTAAGGCTTGGGGGCCACTGACATAAGACATGACAAGCTCAAATAGCAAACTTGCTCTTTCTGTACAAAATATAAAAGTCTTAGGAACTTCAGTGGCATGGTCAGTTACTGCATGGTTCTTACATAGAAAACATAAAGAGCCTTGGAAAGTTATTCAAGCATTCAACATAACATCCCGCTGAGAATTGAAAGCAATGTACATGCACAATTCCAATTGTTCCATGCTGAATCTGAATCTTCAGTGTACCTGGAATTATTCTTCCCACTATCAATCACTTCAACTTCATATACCCATGATAGGTTTTTTATGATGTTTTTATGACTTCTCAACTGGATGCTTAGCTCTTAACCACAAAAGCCATAAATTGTTTATTTTTTTGCCCTCTGTACCTGACATAATACTTGAACATATGATGGATGCTCAATAAATGATAAATGACTTGTTTGATCCTAATTCTGATACAAAGTTTTTTCTTCTTTGTGACCAAAAGAAGGTCTTTTTCATGGACTGAATGAATCACTGAATTCTTATGAATCTTGTGCAGAGGTCTCTGCCAAATGTCACAGTATTTTGGATCTCATGTTTCTTTCCTGCTTTCTTCTATTGGATAGACTATCTTATAAGAAACTAGAATAGAGTATTGAAACACTAGTCTGAAAGAATACTATGGTGTTTTAACAGCAACCCTTAGTACATCACTACATTCCCTTATCAACAATAACGTGCTCAGGTGAGGAGACTGTCACTGACATCCGTTGATCCCCGCTCTGTGACTATCGCTCTTTGGTACTGTATTTGTTTGCTAAAACTGAAAAACAAAGTACTTCACAAACAGAATTTTATTATCTCGTCAGTCTGGAGGCTGTGATTGTAAGGTCAGTGTGTTGGAGGGCTTACTCCTCTGAGGGTTATGAAAGAATCTGTCCCATGCTTATCACTTGTCTTCTGAAATTTTACAGGCAATCTTTCTTGTTTCTTGATTTGCAGAAGATCCAGTTGCTCTTTATAAATTTTTTTTAAAATAAGGATACAGTCATATTATATTGCCCTCTAATATTGCCTCATCTTAATTAGTTATGTCTTCAATGACTCCATTTCAATCAAGGAAATATTCTAAGGCACTGGCAGTTAAGATTTCCATATATGCATTTTGGGGTAGGGGAATATAGTTCCACTCATAACAGTACTGTATATACTTTATCCTTTTTTATCCTGAAAACAACCATATGAGAGGTATTTTCATTTCCATTACAAAAGAACTATCTTTAAATTCTATTCAGTCAGAAATTTCAGGCAATCATATCTGTGTTTGCAAATGTATTTTCTCTTATTTGCAGAATACCATAAAACCAACTTCTTCTACAGAACTCCTCTCTGACTGCGGACTCCTGGTATGAACTCTTATGGTCATACTCTTACTTGTTATTGACTTTCTGGGCTATATGATTGCTTTGTGGGTGAAGGTGTGGGCAAGACTCTAAAGAGATAATGGAGATAAGATAACTTCTAGGAATTCATGACAGATGACCTCACCTTTATTTTTGAGTTCGTTTTCTTTCATTTGAAAGCCAACTTTACTTTTTTTAAAGCCAGCTTCAACCTATTCAGGTGTTGTACAGGTAAAATAATTATTTATTTTATATTGCATAAAATAATGATCACCCACTGATTTGTGTTTGGTAGGTACGTATTTTTGACTTCGAAATATCCTTTTTCAGAGGTCAATTTTCATGAGATTGCTCAATCTAGCAATATTTGGGGGGTGTACACAGCACTATACCATACCCATGTTGCTTTTTATTTTGTGGCTAAGCTCTAAAAGCAGACGATTTTTAAAGAAATTTCTACTTCAATATCATTTTGCTTCTTTATATAACATGGAGGCTATATGAAGCCAATATACAATAGACAAAGTCCTGGTGAGCAGAATTTTATTACACAGCAAGTGGCTTCTTCTCTAGCCTTTTAAGTGAGTAATCATAGTATAGAGACAGAAAACAAATACCTGGGATGTGCACTGACTATTAATGTTACCCACGGACTATTCCACATGGTATTATTCACATAGATAGAATAGAGTCATATGCTGCTCAATTTATGATAGGAATTTATGACAAATTCATCCTAAATTGAAAATCCTGAACATCAACAGTGTTTTTAATCTACCTAACCTACAAAGCATGGCTTACCCTAAACATGCTCCAATCACACTGGTCTACAATTTGGCAAGAGTCATCTACTATAATAAACTGCTGACTCATTCATGTAATTTACTGAATACTGCACTGAAAGTGAAAATGGAACAGTTACATGGGTATACTCTGTACCATCAAAAAGTGGAAAAATCTTAAGTGGAACCATTTTAATTTGGGAGCAGTCTGTAATTGAAAGCCTCTTTAAAACACAAGTGAAGATTTACTAGTATAGCACACTTGTCTATGAAGTCAGTCAAAGTAGAAACCAATATCAGCTTCACCATTGTCAATCTCTGTAACAGAAATTAGCAGTAGAAACATCACAGGGAAGAGCAAATCTGTGTCAGTTAAAATAAAGTATCTATAACTAACATGGAAAAACATGCAAATAACTGGATTGTCATAACTGAGACTGATTGTGCAAACACAAAATGATAGCAACAAACACTGCGCACGAGAGTTGCCTGGGCTTTCAGCAATAGAAATAGAACACGGGAAGAAATGAAGAAAAATGAGGTCATAAATACTAATGACAGAGTTGTCAAATAAGATGTAGAAATAATAATCAGCGCTAAACCTACAGAGCCTTGAATTGCAATTTGAGGTATACATTCCATCTTAAATAACTGTCAGTGTACTGTACATTCTTGGTTTCATTATGAGTTTTATCTATTTTTTTGTTAATCTGTTTTGTAGTCTCAAAAATTCAAATGAGAAGTGCTCTGCTATCACCAAAAGAGAGGAGAGTAAACTAAATGGTACTAGCTCTTCTAAAAGGTAAGCATGGCCTTCTCTGATTGGTCCTCATACAACTGTGTGTAAGTTAAACTCTTTCTGCTGTAAGAATATCTCAGTAACTGTCTCATCACTGAGCCATAATACCTAACATCTACAATTTAAAAGGAGAAAGATTTATTTGGGCTCAGTTTGTAGAGATTTAAGTCCATCATCAGCTGGCTCCAAGGCAGGGTTGCATGGCATGGCTGCAAGATGGGCATGGCAGAGGTGGCTTGTTGACAGCACTGCGCTGTGAAGCAGAGAGATATCAAAGGAGGAGGCAGAAAAATAAAACTTTTAGGCCACTCCCCCAGTGACCTCTTCCTCCAACCAGGCTTCAGCACCCAAATCACATTTAGCTATAAACTCATCTACATTAAGCCACTGATAATTATCATGTCCCATGATCCAATCCCCTCTCAAATACCCCACTTCTGGGTGCATGAGACTGTGGCAGGACATCTGGGTATAAGGTATAACATTTTTCTCCTTGTTCCAAAAGGGCTCATGTGAATTTCTATGCAACATGCATTTAGTGCATCTCTAGAAGTTGTTGAAGTCCTAACAGTTTTAGCATTGCTGAAAGTACAAATCATAGGTCTTCTGTGGTACCCCAAAAACTAGACGATGTCCAAAAGGGGGTTGAAAACAGCGCTTTTTATTTTAGCTGGCACCAGCGACACAGACGCAGAAGAACCTACAGAACTGTGCAATTAGGTTACATTGGTAAAGGGTTCATAAAGGAAAAAACCACAAAGTATGAATGGGGAGGGGTAAAGGTGTAGGGGCTCTGTTTGTTCTCTTATTAGGTTTTTAGGACAAACCTTAACAGAGGCAGCTGGATTTACAGGAAATTACAATTGGTGGTGAGCCAATAACAGGAAACTTTACAACTCGTGGTTAATTTATGGGTATCTTATAGAGTACAAAGGCTACAACTTGAAAGCCTGGTGGTGGGCTAATTCCTGGAAATTTACAGAGTACAGAGGTCACAGCTGCACAGGATAGGGAGACTGACCAGGCATCTAGAATTTTCGGAGGAACAAAGGTTGGAATCTAAGATAATAGCAACTGTGCATACAGAACAGAATGACAACGCTCAGGTTAGGGTACATCTTCTCTCAGATTTAACAAAAATTCTTTTTTGTGAGTCCCTGTAAAAGTCTGAAAGAAAGTTAAATGCTGCCTAAATACAAAGGCACGTGTTAATCATTCACATTTCAAAAAGAAGAAATAGGGGATGGAATGAATCAGACAAAGTAAGACCTAAGTTGAGTAGGGAAACACTGGTCCAGCACCCAGGTCAATTCACGCAGCCTTATGCCTATCACAGTGCTGTGTTCCTTGCAGGCCTGTGCTTACCTCTTGGCCCAGCTTTGCTTCCTCTTTGTGGCTCTCCTCAGATGTTTCCAGTTGCTGGTATCTCCTACTTTGGAGGGTCTCCACTTCCCTTTCAGCTTCACTCTCACAGCTTCACTCACGGCCCTCTCAGGAGCACACTGCCTGGCCTCCCAGACCCTCTGGAATCCGAGTGGAACATTACCTGTTGTACAAACTGTGTTTTCTGCATGTGTAGAACTAGTGCTGTGCTGATGATGTCAAGGTCTGTTGTCAGCCTGAGCAGCAGCTGGGCTTCCTGCTCTTGTGGCTGTTCAGGTCTCTGAGTGTCTCAAAAGCTAAGTGCTATAAACTGAATCCTGAATCACAAATGCCCCAGGCAGCTGCCAACCTGGAGCGCACTGCTCTGGGCTCTGAAAAAGTGGTCTTTTGCCTCCCCGAATTTGAGCCTCTGAATCATTCCTCACATTCTTTCAAGGGACTTTTCTCATTTCCTGTTTCAAAGTACTTGGCTTCTTTTAAATGCTAATCTTTTCAGCAACCAAATTTTTCACTGCTCCATCTTTGGAGATTCCAACTTTATTGAGCTTCCTTTCTGGCCAAACTCAACACATTTTAAATAATTCTGCTGAGCTGTTTGTTCTTGATTCTCAATGTAAAGCTTCCCCAAAACTCCCAGCAGTATCCAAACCACAGCCTGACTGTCTGGCTGTCTTGAAATTCTCACTACCAGATTAATTAGTCTATTGTCTTAATCTCAGTCTCCTGCAAAGTCTCTGAATTTGAACAAATTGCAGACAGATTTTCTGCCAGAGCGTAATACACATGACCTGGAACCCAGCTACTAACCGAGCCCTTCTTCCCAGCTGACACCTCTTGAGCCTGCTCTTTTCCAGGTGCATTTCTATCAGCATTCTGGTCTCTGAGCACTGACCGGAACCTCTGGCCAAGCTCAGCTGACAGCATTCCAGGGCTGCTTCTCCAGCTGGCATCTTCATACCAAACCATGTCAGGTAGCATCACAGCAACAACCCCACTTCTCAGCACCAATATCTGTTTTAGTTACTTTGTCATTGCTGGGACAAAATGTCCAACCCCCATAGTTTATAGGAAGAAAGGTTTATTTGGCTCTCAGTTTGTAGAAGTTTCAATCTGTAGTGAGCTGTTTCCAGGGTGGTGCAACCGAGGAGCACGGCAGAAAAGACTTACACATGGGATGCCAAGAAGGAGGTGAGAGGGAGACAGATCCTTTGAGGCCACACCCCAGAGCTCCACCTCCTACATCCAGGCCTCACCTCTCAAATCACATTCAACTAGAAACCCTTCAGTGGACCAATCCACAGATGAGTGCCATATGCCCATGATGCAATCACCTTACAAGAGCCCCACTATGAGCACATGAGGCTTTGGGGCGACATCAGGATCTCAGCCATAATAAAAAGACACCCTTATGAATCCTCTCTTCTCACAATGAATTTATTTCTCATTTCATCTCACATTACATTTTGTTTGACTCCTTTTTTGAGGGGATGAGATTATGCATATCCATCTCCTTAGTCTCTTTCATGCAGTGTGATATGTGTAACTAAGTGAAAGCAATAGGAATACTTTGTAAGGGGAGAGGTAAAATAGCCTTTTAAAAAGTAGAAGAGACACAACAGGAAGCAATCACACATTTGGATGTCATGGAAAACACAATGTCCTTTCTCTTTCAAATGCTAAGAGTAATGAGGTCCTGATAGGAATTGGAATGGCCACCCTGGAGGGCCTGCTCTACACCTTGGACACCACCACCTTTTCCTGTCTCAGATGTTCTCATTTCTTCATGCTTGCACTCATTCAGTACTTGCTGAGCACTTCTTATGCACCAGGTATTGGTCATATGATGGCAACTAATAGGAATGGAACCCTTCTCTTATAGCCAAAGACAATAAATTAAGAAAACAGAATTTATACCTTACTGACAGCTTTTATGTTCCACATAACTAATTCAGATTTAAGAACTAAATGAACGGGAAGGATAAAGCATGGCTTCTTCTTTGGTCCTCTGAAGAGGGAAATCTGGGTGCCCAAACACTGTCTGACCAGAGAGAGGTACTAAAATGAGATGCCTGTAGGTGAAGCCTACGGCATGCTAGGGAGGGTTGAATGCTAACAGTTGAGACTAAAAAGAAAGCAGGGGCCTCAATCATCCAACTGTGTCCTGCAAAGTGCATCTCTCAGGTCTCAGGCAAGCTGCATTCAATGAAGGTACTAGACAGACGTCAAGGGAGGACAAGCTGGCTTGTTTTTGCCTCTTTTTCTCTGCAGTGGCTGCATCTTCTCCATGTGCCCAGCTGTCCCCAGCCCTGTGCATCCTGACCCCCACACACTCCTGGCAAGTAAGTTTTTTTTACTAGTTTCAGCTTCTTCCAGGAATCAGTGACTCTGCGTTCTGGTAACAGCACTTATGCACTTGGTTGCACTGCCCTGGAGTGGCAGTGGTTTCTTATGATGGTCTAATTTCTGATCAGCTCAGTACGCCATGTATGTTTCTTTCTTTCCAGCTCTGTGTAACCCTTTGCTCTATGTACAGTCTTCCTTTGACTTACCTTGTGTGCAATGTTTACCTGAATGGAATCTGACTGATAAATGGGTTTTACAAGCAGTGTTAAGAAGAACTTGGGTTTTTCTGAAAGCAACATTGAAAATAAGGTATTTCAAAGTGAGTGTGAAACTTGGATATAGACTTACGACAATGTGGTTCATTTACCACCGAAAGTCTGAAGAGGAGAGGGACAAGCCTGGTGGCAGGAGGACTAGTGGGCGAGAGATCTGTGGAGGCCTCAGGGAGTGGAATGGTCTGGACTCAACCTGTGGTGGGTCTGGAGATGCAGGGCTGGATTCAGACACAGAAGAAAAGAAGCCTTGATGTAATCAGTTTCATAAAAGGTAAGAAAGAAAACAGACTGAGAAGACATGCTGAAGTTTCCCATAGAGCACCTGTCTAAATGATAAGGTTATTCAGCGACAGGGAAAATACAAGAGGAGCAGGCAGGAAGGAAAAGACAGCGATGGACCCAGCACTGATTAGGAATTGTTCGTGTTCGTGGCACCCAGAGTGGAGTGCTGCTACGGGGTACTCCAGGCTGGAGCTCTAGAGACAGGTCTGTTTGGGAGAGAAAAATGGGCAGCCATCAGCGTGAGAAGAACCAGGGCCATAACCGTGGATGACACCACCTCAAAAGTTTACAGCAGTCGGGTCACAGAAATCTGTGATGGCTTCCCCAGACTGACGCTTGTAAGCACGTGGCGGCTCTGTCCGTCATGGAGGAAGGGAGCAGGCTAACAGAGGAGCTAAAGGCTGGACTGACAAGGGGCAGTCAACACTTTTCTGTCAAATTCTTACATGAATGCCTTTTCTAACCCAAGTGTAGCTGCCCATTTTTCTACACCTTGGAGTTTCTTTGGTGAAGGCTCTGATTACAGCTCGGGATAAAAATGCCTAGCAGCTTCTGTGTCTCTGTCTTTGTTTACATACAGCAGCCACACTACCTGCTTTACTCCCTCCCTCTCTGGTTCCTGTATGCTGTCTGGGTCCTGCACTCATCAATGGTAAGCGAGGGCAAAAGCAACTTCTTGGCCAGACTGTGGAGAATACGGGTTTCTTTAGTCTTCAGTGTCTTTTCAATACAAGGAGCATTTGCGGGACAGAAAAGTCAAAGCACAGAAGATTCCTCAGAGTTATGCTGCACAATAAGCAGCCCACTAACTAGGAATATCTGCTTCAAGCATTTGCCAGATAAAATATAAACATTAACTGGTTGAAACATATTTGTAATTGTACCTTTTATAGAGCTTAAACTCACTCCAACTAATCTATAGCATCATCACAGTTTCTTTAAAAATTGGCTTCATTCTGACTCGTCTTACTCTTTGTGTCCTTTGTCTAACATTTCTCAAGGGATAAGATGCAAATGGCTTTGTAAATTGCCATCTGATAAAGAATTGGATTCCAGGAAGGTCTTCCTTGCCAATCACCTGTCCTCTTCATGGTCAGCTGTGAATGTTTGCCTTAAGGTGCATAACAGATTCTTGGAATCGATTCTGGCAGTAAGGACAGGTCAAATGTACTACCCACCTAATGTGTGTGCTCTTCCTGAGTACTTTGCTCATAAGAAGGGTGAACATTTGACCCAGTTTGGGGGCTTGAGGCTGGCAGTGTGTGCTTATTCATCCAGTTTGATCAACCTCAGCAGTAATTTATTCCCAAGGGTGTCCTACCTTGGAAAATAAATTACATAATCACTTCATGCAAAAAAGGCTCGAAGTCTTCTCTCCAGTTCTGGACAGATTCTGACATGTGAATTCCATTTGTTTGTACAACACTTACGTTCAGCTACCTCTTAACTAATTCACTTAATATCTCCTGGAGGTAGTCCTCTCACTTATCCAACCTCGTTTTCCATACTACCTAATATATTCCCTCCTGGTCTTCTAAACAGTTAACAGACTGTCATATAGACACTTTGTATACTCACCTGTACACCAGTTAACTACCCTTCTTGGTGATAACTTTTTTCATCTGCCTTGGGCAATCACTTAGCATTTGTACCAGGAAATGCTTATCAGAGTGTCACCATCAAGCATAGCTACCCCTGAAACTTTTGTTAAAATAGCAGGGAGGGTTGTTCTTTGCACCAGAGAAGAGAAGGAGGAGAAGGAAAAGGAAAAGGAAAAGGAAAAGGAAAAGGAAAAGGAAAAGGAAAAGGAAAAGGAGGCAGAGTCAAAGGAGAAGGAGGAACAGTGATAGAAGGAAGAGAAAGAGGAGGAGGAAAAAAGACAGAAAGGCAGAGACACTGAAATTTCTGACAATCATGTCTTAATATGAATCCTGGCTCTCAGAGCTTTTCAGTATTATGCTAACAATCCATTTGTTTGAACATAAAAGATTCCTAAAGCTTTCCAATATTATGCTAACAAATCCATTTGCTTGGAACTTAAAGAGTCATAATGTATGTCTCTAACTTGCTTCTTAGGGCTTTTGCTCAAGCCAGTTCCTCAAATTGAAACATTGCATTTTACTCCTTCTCCAATCTGGCTTCATTACCTTGGGATTAGGCACAAGCACTCATCTATCTTCGGACATCCTTTCCTGATGGAAACTCATCCCACTATGATCAGTCACTTCTACCAAAGGCCTCAGCCTTTACATACCCGTTCAAGATGCGGAGCAACAGAGGCTCGTTCCTCTGCAGTCTCTGGCAGTCCTGCTCTTGCAGAGAGAACAGCAGCTGCACTGCACCGTGCATGAACTACAGCCGTTCTGTAAGTTTTAACAACTGAACGAATTGGTGCACCATTAGTGTTTATCAGAACACCTTCATTTAAACACGAGAGAAATGTGTGACAAGTTAATAAAGGAAAATCCATTGTCTGGCATCACTGGAAAATTCTAGTAGAGATTTCGTGAGTGATGGAAACAGGGACACCCTTTCCGCCTTCAGCTCTCCTCCCGTCTGGGTGCTTCCTCACTGCTACAAACAGACGCTCCAATAGTGACCACCTTTTTAATTCAGTAGTTAGACATAATATATTAAGCTAGCTCTCATATATAAGTCCCACACAGAACCCTGATTTGTCATCTCTGTGCTTAGGTCCATCCACGGAACTGTCACTGAGGCAAGAACCATGGTGTTGTCACCCTGGCAGGCCATCCGAGCCCATATGGCTCCAGACCCTTTGAATAAATGAACAAATGATTTACTCACTAGGTGGATGCCACCCTGCAGGGGAACAGCTTGGCAAGCAGATGGAGGCTTTATGAAAATTAGAAAAAGGTGACCTTTCTCCAGGCACATTCACCCCATGCCAAGGTGCACAGCTTGGAGAGAGAAATGACTAGATATGAGATTTCACTCATGCTTTTAGTCTGAGCACAACAAACCACATAGATCAGTGCCCATCACTGGCCAATGTGGGTCACATGATCATCTTTCCAGGTAGGAGAAATGGGGGCAGGTGAGATGCAGGCTAGGAAACTCACCAGGACTGCAGATCTGGTCCAGGCCTGCATGCAAATGGAGTAACTGCCTAGGGCAGAGGAGAACTAAGAAGCACTATATACACACTTTACCACAGCAATGAGATACATTTCCCCAAATTATATGATTTCAAAATTTACAGAACATTGAAAAATTATCTAATACTTTAAATAAACAATAACACTAGAATTAAAGACTTTTAATAGAAAGGAATATGCAAACAAGCAACTTTTTAAACTTAAAATTAATGTGATTAATATATAAATAATACAATTTTGAATTATTTTCTTTTCAATCTCATTGTGTTAAACTAATTTCAAGGTGCCATAATCACGTACTCTTGCTGCTTATTTTACTCTTTGCTTTGAAATAGTCACACTTTCCCGCTGGCTTCTAGATTAATTACTAAAGGACAAATTTCCGGTCTGTCTCAAGGAGAGCCTGGCCTCTTTCCTTAGTTCATCTGTGGAGAGGTTTGGCCCTTCAAAAGAGTCCTCTGTTGTGATATCTATTATTTCCTGCAATAAAATTGCAATAATATAATAATAAACATAATTGTTAAAATAGTTGGCTAACCATGATATTTTCCAACTCTAATTCCATACCTTTGACATGGTAACCAAAATAATTTTCACTGGACAGTCACTTGCAGATTCTCTTCTCTTGCTTTACTGTCTACTTTGCTTTGTTTTGCTCCGTCTCTGCTGAGTTTGTCATCCATCACTGTCCCCTGTCCATGTTGTTCCCTTAGAGGCAAAGTTCTCAAAGATTTTATTATTACATTTATATCTTTTTATTTTTTAAATTAATACAAGCACTGTGGAAAAACACCAAGCTGAAATAGCTCTCCATAGACTTCTTTGGAAAATCACTTTGCAGTGTTTTTCAGTTAGGATATTTGCTACTTTCTATAACATTTTGATTGTCTATAGCATGTACTTTAATACCATCTCAAAATCATTTCTTCTATTTCTTTTATGGTTGCATTAAACTCTGAAATGAAAATAGCTTTATAGCATAAACCCAAAACATTATATAAATTATATAGTAGTTGCATAAACTAAAGTCATCTCAAAGATTCATTATATGGTAATCAAAATTACATGAACTTTCTTTGTTGTGAAATAAAATTTCCTAGAAAGACACCATTTCTTGTCTTGTTCAGAAAGACTGAATAAAAGAAAAAGACCTGGAAATTGCTAAATGAGACAAATTTATAAACACAGTGTGTTGCCTGCACATGAAGATACTTTGCTTTGGACATCTGCGTAGAGGTTCACGTCATGTGTAATGATACACCTACTGCTGTGAATAACCATGAAGAGTGGGGGAATTATGTTCAGGCTTACATTGGTACAGGCATGACCAGATCAGTATTTGTGTCCCTGAAAACAGAACAGAAGAACACAGGCAATATCTGAGATGGACATTAATAAAACTTTTAAAAATTGTCCAAAAAAAGAGTAAACAGTAGCAAACCAAACCACCTGCCTAAAATACTTTCCAGAGCCCAAACTAGATGCAATACTAAAATGAATACAAGGTCACTGGGCTTTTCTAGTTATCTCCCTGCTGTAAACAAGCATGTTTCGAAGACAGAAAAGGAGCATTGAACAGTGCTCTTATTCAGTGTAGCTATATGCAAAGCTCATTGTTCTAGCCTCAATTCTGAATTTAAAATAAAATTAAAAGAAACATTTTATTAAGAATATTTAATGACCTGCTTAAGGATTGTTCAAACTTATATTAGTTCTTCTCTTCTTATCTAAGTTAAATTTAATTCCACACAGTAATAGCTTTCCATTTGGACGAGAGTTTTATGAATTTTTTAATGGGGCTGATCTACTTGTGTGTAGTGTGAGCAAGTCTAGGCAATGATCTTCTATTGTTTTGCTCCCTTCTAACTATATTTCCCAAATAGGACTAATTTACATCAGTTGATCTTTAAACTTATGATTTTCCATGACCTATGGCATTTCATAAATGCCTCCAATAGTATTTTGCTGAATACAGTGTAAAAATTGTAAAAAACAGTTTCAAAATTTTTTCAATCTATTGCCTGCAAGGCAAATAAATGCTAGCTCTAAGTACATGAGGAGAAAATAGAATTTATCAGTGTAACAAAACACGGCATAACTGAACAGCCCATGTGAGAGAAGGTCAGCAGTAGCAGCTAGACCCAAAAATGACTACAGCAGGGCTCACCCGCCTCGGTAACTGTTACTGAAACTGTTTTCTCCAGAAGGTAAGAAACGCGATCAATTATGTAGTCTGACCTTATATGATATAGTTTAGTGTAACTGATTTTTTCCCTCAGATTTGAAGTGAACTGTTACTGGACAACCTCAGCCTGATGTGGGTCTGACCCGTTCTGAGTCAGTGTGACAAAGGGTAAGGCAGTAGGTGGTCATGGCTGAGGTAGCAGACGAGGTCCCAGAAGAACAGGGCTGCTGCAGCTGGAAGAAGTGAGGCATCAGGCTAAAATTTTAATGACGACAAGTAGACAAACATAGTGATGTTGAGATATTCAGAGGCAAATCTATGAGGCACTAAAACAGAACCAGCTCTGACGGCCTTTGCTAATAGCCTGTGCAGATAGATGTTACTGCTTGTATAAAGCAAATAGCAATTCAAAATTTAATGGATTTCCTATGCAATGCGTTGTGGGGATAGTGAGTTGTGACTTAGACCAACTGCATTATTTAAAAAGAAACAGTCATGAATTAAAGCCCTGCTTTCAGTCTAAGGCTATGGTAGGAAAAGGAGCAGAGCTTAGAAGGAGAATTGGAAAAGAAACCTTGTTGGAGAGTGGTGGTGTGATGACCCTCTCAAAGGCACCGAAAGAATGGACAGTTTATCAGATAAAATACAGGACTTCTGGTTCAATCCAAAATATAGATATGCAATGAACACCTTTTATAGAAATTTATACTAAGTACTATACAATTTGTTCTTAAAGTTAAAATTGAACTGGATGCTCTTTACTTTGCTAACCTGACCAAAATGTGGAAAAACTCTGTCTCCTAACTCAGTCTGCTGAGTGTGGCATCTGAGAGACCTTGTAGAGAGGGTTTCCCAGCCCGGTTCTTGGAAGGTCTGCCTGACATAGGCAGAAAACTCGGAGTGGTGTTGGCCTGTCTGTTTACAGAGGAAAGGACCACAGCCTTGATGATTACCTACAGGCGAGCCATGTGGTAGTGGTACCATAATGGAGAGTTCTCGATTTGTGTCTCAGAGCGCAGGGCTGCGTCGGAAGTGACGCTGGAAATTCAGGCATGTGGAAGGATAGGTGACGTGGTCCACATCACAGTCTGCATCACTGTGGGGATTCCACAACAGCAACCGGGAGACCAAGGTTCAATTTTAAACCTATGCCAGGCGCAAGGAACGCAAACTATCTTACTACATGATAATGAGTTTGCAGCTCCATATTCCAATTCCTCCAAACTTTAACTGAAAAAAGACCAGAATTCTGTGGTGGTACTTGTTGTAGAATAGGGGAAAGCTAATTGTGCCACTTCACAAGAAAGGAGGCAGATTGGGTGCCAGTTTGTCGGGTGGGTGGGAGATGAGATGGCTGGAGTCACAGGGAAAGTTGGAAGAGAACTTTACACTTCAAAGAATCGCAAAGATGTAAGCTGCCGTACCGAACAACTATAATTACATATTAAGAGAATTTTGTGGACTAAATTCAATATAGAAGCCAAAATATGATTATAACAAAAAAAATCTGTGAATCAATTTTGAACGACCATGGAAAATAGTACATGAAATTACTTTGTTTATATTTCTTTATTCATGTTCTTCCAACCTACCAGTTGTGTGTGTATCTATATTTCTTTACTATTTTTTAATATTCAATTATAAAAGTTTATGAAGATTTTATGTATTAAAATGGCTTGGCATAAGAATCTTACTTTTTTAGTAATACTTTACATTGAAATAAATATTTTGTGTATAAGTGATGGTATTTTATTTTTATAACAAATTTAATGTGTCAGTTTTACTATGGATTGATTTTTTAAAATTGTGACAAACACATTGTTCTACTGAAGAAACAGAATTTTATCACAACAGAAGTCTACAAAATATGTTTCCAATTACATAAGGCAGTAAATGCACCATAACCAATAGTAAACAATACATAAGTAAATTGCACACAGTTCAAAACAGTAGTTCTGCTACCATGTCACAGTGAGTTTTCTGGGGGCAGACTCCTCAGAAAGCCACTTTCAGTCAGCTCCTTCTGACACCTGTCACTCTTGGCTGTCTCTTTCCTCTGCTTGTCTGTACTACAGTAAGTCCAGTTTGAGAAAAGACAGTTGATATCAGATTTGATACACAAATAGACTAACAAATGGCAAAAGTGCAGTAAGAATAATGGGCTTTTGAGTGCCTTGGAAGGGGAATGCTCACAGGAGGTCTGGGGAGACAGCACTCAGAAAGCACTAGTTCAAAGCATGTGAGTGCATCATAAAGCTTCACCGCATTTTAACTTCTTATACAAATCGACATAATTTTGCAACCAATGCTACTTATAGATAAAAAACATTTTACAAACAAACAAGGCCACATAAAATCAATATCTCTGGAGACAATATCTACAGTACAATATACTGCCAAGGAAGAGATTATTGTATCATTGTGTGATATCGTGGTGACTCTTGGGAGATTATTATATTCAGAACTTAAAAACATTCACATATATTTTAAGACTATTGGCAAGATATTAATAGCAATTAGAGAAAATAATGTTTAAGGTGGTTCAGTTTCCTGAAGATGTCTTGAAAATATATTGCAATTATAGTTTCATATGTCTAAACTTGTCATCTTCAAAACATACATAAAAATACTCAGTGATTCCTTCAATCTCTTTCCCGGAACAGAAGAATGGTTTGGAGCCACCATTAATCATACATGAAATGGCAAACTTTTAGAATTGATTTTTAGCGGAGGAGAATAGACCTTTTAGCTGTCCATGGTAGAAATAACTGCCACTCTGTTTTCTGTAATGCCTTTCCAAAGATGATTCAAACACTTGATGCAGCATTTACAAGTCATAAGCAACTCCCTCTACTCTTTAAAATCAAGCATTTCAAGGTCTTTCTTATTCCTGGCTTAATGTTATGTCAAGCTTTCCTGCACAGTAATCTTCCTATGGGGACTGTGTCAATTCCAAGAATAAGAACCACAGAGTTGTTATTAGTCAGACAGTTTTTGCTGGTTAAGGATTCTCTGTGATATATTCTAGACTCTGGCCTCATTGTAGTGCATGTTATACCATTATATCTGTTATACAGCAATAAAACTTAAGAAGCTAATTTATATAAAAATATGGAAAGATAACTTCCATTTAGTGGAATGTCATGGGCAATTTTTCTGTATTGCTAAGTGAGTAACTGAATTTAATCTAAAATGTGGTACAGATGAATTTATACAAATTGTGGAGAGAAAAATTTAATGCTCAGAGAAACTGATGCGATACACTAATGTAGTTTTTCCATTTCTCCATTTCAGGGAATAAATCTTTTTGATCCTAAAATTGACACTAAGTTTTTTTAGCTGACTCCTTCGTAGGCAGGAGCTCTGAGTGACTCTCCCGTAGTTGAGGCTCTGTGAGGCCCTTCTGTGAGAGACCCCCCTGCCCCGTTCGCAGCACTGTCATGGGGCATGGACCTAAAGGTACAAGATTATGGTTAGCTTAAAAAAGGCAAAGCAAATGAGTGATAATTCCACAGCTTCTAACTACCTGGCGCAAGGGAATCTGTGCAAGCCTAAAAGGATGTAGAACTCATCAAACAGTAAAGTTAATAATAACGATTACTTTCTTCCTAGCGACGGGAATCAGCAGCTCTGCCTAAATGCTATCCCACAATCCTGAAAAAGTATTCTGAATGCTAGTTCTCCTGTCAAATTTGAAATATTAAAGTATTTCATTATTCTTTCAAGATTTATTTTCCTTCTACAAACATAGAACAACATGAACAACATGATTAGATTGGTAAAGACTTAATTTGTACCCTAATTTTATGGATGAGTTTCATGCCAGAGCAAAAGACAATACAGGATTAGATAATATAACTAAGTAAGTTTTCTTTAGTTTACATTTTAGTTTATGATAAAATGTCATTTTCCACATGGAATTGCTTCTAATTCATTGTCTTTCTCTGTGGAACATATGTATGTAATTTATCCCTGGGCCTTAACTCTCTAATACAACAATACATTCTAATTAAACTGATTTTCTATAATTAAGAACATTTGGTTACTGATCTCATTTAAAGCAAGAAAAAAAAATACAGTATGGTATGAAGACACATGAATTACTATTCAAGCTCTGGCAGCAGTTTATTTCCTGGTATTGGAAAGACTTTCTGGCTTCTCTGTGTTTCTGGATTTCCCAACTGTATAATCAAATGTCATAATTTTTAATATTTTTTGAGTATTAACTGTCTTCCATGTATACTTTTACATATTCTAGTGTAGTTAAAACAATCTTGCAAATTAGAAGCCACAGTTTTCACTTTATAGCAGTTGAAACTAGGGGTAATAAATGACTTCCCAAAGTAAAACAAGAAGAGGCAGACTGGCTTTGAAATCCTGCTCCTGTAAAATTATATTATGTCTCTCCAATCCAAATCAGGCACTGAGGTCATGAGCCATCCTTCTTAGAGAGTAATGTTCTGTTTGGTGCCTTATTGTCTCCATTCATTGCAATGTATGAATGATATTTATTTATTATGCTCCCAAATGCTTTAAGTGTCACGTAGATAAACGTAATATTAGAGTTTTCCTTGGGTGAACGTTACTTTGCCGGGTAAAAAACAAGTAAATCGCAAACTGCCCTATGATGTATGGTGAAGCAAAGCAATGTGTTATTTAAAGCCAGTGGTTGGTGTGGACTCTCAGCCCATGTCCCCATCTTGTCACTGGCAGAGTCATCTCCAGGGAACCTTTCAGGCCTTGCTGTACTCTTGGATGATTTGTCCAGCTCACACCACAGGGTGATTATGAGGATCAAGTGTTATCATATGTGTCAAAGTATACAGAAAGAAAAGTGAAATTAAGCAACCAGAATGGGACTATTAAACAAATATATCATAAAGATTATACTCACCAATGAATTCTTTGCATCTGATGAAAGAAGATAGTTTTTTTTTTGTCCAGGTAGAACATTAAGAGACTAAATCTCATTCTCATTTTGAAAAGAGCTTTGCTTTTGCTGAAAAGGAGCTAGTATTAAAATTTCCTCCTGTTCTTTGATGACTTAAGCTCAGGATTAGAGAATCTTGAATTCTGATCCAAAACATATTGTGCAGGACCATAGAACCTTGCAAGTAAAGGGAGTGGTCATTTCCTGTGCTGTGTCCTGGGTAAGAAAGGATAAGCATCTGAAGCTAGTCTTATAGAATAACTGCAGAAGACAAAAAAGTCTTAAATTCCAGCTCTGCACAGAGTATTTATCATAAAAGAAAGGAGTAAAGAATTTCAAAGCTAGATAGTAAAAGTTTTAACCCTGCATTGAACACATGAAAGTGTTATTCTGGAAAACAGAGGATTCAACAGTGAAAGATGGGGATATAAAAGTAACCAGAAGAGAGAGATACATCAAAGATTCCTGGCTTACATGTGCCTTTAATTCAAGAAAGAGGAAACAGAAAATCAATGTAAGTGCCAAATTAAATATTATTTGTAGCTTGTTGGACATATATTTATATGTGAGTCAATAATTGTTTAGTAAAGTTTACATAGTTAATTCCACAATATGTGACTTCTGTTATAGCTGACTGTTAATGAGGTTTTGAATTTAAAGAAAATCAAATATCATTAAGACAATCATATATATATATATATAGTGCAACCCAATAGATAATTTTAGAGCCTGGTCCCTAGATCAATAAACAGTAACTCTCCCATTAAAGAATGATAATTTAATTACTTTATCTGTGTCTCATATTAAGAAAGTGCTTTGAAAGTTGTTACTATTGATCACAAACAATTAGGCATTCAAGTTATCTTCCTCTAATCTTACTGAATCTCTGACCAGGGAGAAAAGTACGATTATTCTAAGCCATTTGCTGATGAGAAAGCGAAAGTTCTGTGTGATTCTATCATGCACCCAAGATAATCTCACCAGCAAGATGCACATGGGGAATTGAGCTAGGCATTCTAGGCCTAGAATACAGGGGATGGAGGCGGTTAATACTGACTATATGGTTGGATTTCTTACTATTTCTATATTGTAAACAAAAAAAGAATAAGGAATTTAAAAAAAAAGATGAGCACAGCACTCTGGGTAGAATGCCAGGACGTTAGTTGGTGGCAATGCCTCCATTCCCTTTCTCTGGACAGCTGCTTTTTCTCTCTGAACTATTGATGAGAGAATACTGTGTTCAGCTTTATAGCTGGTGAGCAATGAACGAGATATTCTCAGACACAGAATTGCACTTTATCACTGGATGAAAATGATACAGCCACAACAATCAAGAATGTGAGCACTGCTCCATGGTCCTGTCATCTATCAAGTCAAGTCGTGATTGCTCAGTTTCTGAAAGATTTTCCTAACAGTAGACTAGGAAATGTACAGACACACTGGCATCAGCCAGTAAGAGACTGCCTGGCAGGCGCATACTAGACCCATGAGGCCACGCTGTCCTTCCCTAACTGGGTTTCTTCTTGGTGAGGAACACTTTCAGCATAAGAGTGCTAACAAGGAAAACCAAGCTTTGTTATTTAGACATGCTAATTCGTTTCTTTAGCAACTGTTGGTCTGTCTACGAAGCATAAAGACTTACAAGATTAGGCTGGAAATGAACTCCACAAGAACCATTCATTCATTCATTCATTCATTCGCTGAAGAAAGCTTCTTGGGAGCCAGAGCCTCTTCTCTGTCTTTGATGTCTCCCTTATCCATTTTGTCTTTGTTTAGGTGGCACCAGTCATTCATTATTTATGGTTTGCTAGTGTTTGGTTGCTAGGAATTTCCCCCTGGTGTGGGTTTGTGTTAGACCTGGCCTCCTTATCATTCCCTTACTTCCCCACAATGTACACACACCCAACCTGCTCATTGTTGGTAGGCACCTAAGCTAACAGGGTAGGGTAGATAAGGATGGTACTTATCCTTATGCAGATGAAAAAAAAATAAAGAAAGAAACACACTTAAAAAGGATCCTTATCAGGAATTTGATGTTGCTCACAAATTTTACAAAAATTCCCATTTTAAATCCTCGAAGAACCTTGCTTTTCTACCATGCTGATTCAAGTCTATCTCCTTGTCAACTGCTTGTAACTCATTTGCAAGATTATCCCTGCCCTAACCTCTGCTTTCTCTTCCTCATCTCACTGGGTTCTCACAGCACCAGCACAATCTGAGTGCACCTCACCCATTTATCTGTTTACTTGTTTGTTATCTCGCTCTTGTGATGATTCCCTAAACAAAAAACTTTTGGTCAAAAGCTGTTTACGCTCCAAAGCAGCTGTATGAATTTGTAAAGTGATCTTGTATGACTAGCCTTCAATCTGCACAACTGTGAGACTGGAATAATTAATGATTTGACATCTATATGAGGATTAAAATAATTTGAGCGAACAGTGTACTGGATGGTGCACGGTGAGGTTCATTTCTCTTCTTACACCATTTTCAGTACCGTGATAAATCTGAAGCCACCCTAATCTCTGAAGCAGCCTTTTCTCACTGCCTTCTCGATTTTAACAATTCTGCTAACATTAATTAATGAGTATAGGCTTTGAAAACAAGTAAGAAAAGACCCATGGCAATTAAGAACTAAACATAAAAAAGTGCAAATTATAACTGTAGCGATATAACGTTTTCATCTGTCAGATTAGCAGTGGTCAGAAGTTTTGATAATAATGACTTGGTTATTGCAAACATACATTTTTATGTAATGCTAATGGAAATGTGGAAATATACCTGTTTATGTTGTGCTAATGGGATATAAATTAAGACAGTTTCTTCAGATTAAGGAGATTGGTGTTCAAAGCTTCAAATGCCCATGTTTTGTCTCTCTATACCTGCCTATATGTTTTTGCTTTTATTTTTTAGCATGGCACTTATTACCACCCGAAATCATACGGTTTATCTATTTGCTTATTTGTGCATCTTCTCTCCCTCCCTGTTTTCCCCTGAACCTCATGAAACTCTGTTTTATTTGCTACAGCAATGTCCATGGTTTGGAGCAAGGTCTTCCCAAAACCGCTTTGTCCTCCGCCCATGGCTCTGTTGGGAGACAGTGGAGCCCTTAGGAGACGTCGGATCCTGGGGGCCCCTGGGGTAGAAAGCAGAACCCGCTACCACTGCTCCCTCACTTTCACCTCTTGCTGGCCGGGCTGGGTTGTTTTCTCTGCCATGCAGCCTCACCAT